>CATIWQ010586283.1:0-16781 GCA_949673415.1 Euphorbia schlechtendalii
TAAAGAGGACAAGTTCAAATAAGCTGGGTGCTAAGTTTGATAGATGTCTATTTGTAGGTTACCCTAAGGAGACTATAGGTATACATTTTATGATCCCAAGGAACAAAAAGTCCTTGTTTCCAGAAATGCTCAATTCCTCGAGAATGAGCATATACTTGTGAAAGGTAGTGGGAGCATTCTTGAGTTAGGTACTCAAGTAGATCAAATAGATAGTCAACTGATTATACCTACACCTGTTACACAAGATAGTGTAGCATGGAATAACCTATTATAACATCAACATTACGGACTTCTGGTCGGGCTCCAATTACTCCTGAGCGATACAGGTTTGTCATCACTGATGATAAACATCTCTTCCTTATGGAAGATGATGAGCCCAAGACTTATAAGGAGGTAATGGAAGGCTCAGAATATTATAAATGGCTTTTAGCCATGAGATCAAAGATGGACTCCATGTACAAAAATCAAGTCTAGAACTTGGTTGATGCTCTAAGTGGGATTAAGCCCATAGGATGCAAGTGGGTTTTCAAGAAGAAAATTGACATGGATGGTAACATAGTTACTTATGAAGCAATGCTGGTTGCAAGAGGGTATAATAAAAACGAAGGCATTCACTATGATGAAACCTTTTCAACGGTGGTTATGCTGAAGTTTATTAGGATACTCCTTGCCATCACCGCTCATTATGATTATGAGATTTGGCAGATGGATGTGATGACATCATTTCTTAACGGGACTCTGGACAGGGATGTGTTTATGACACAACTCGAGAGTTTCAGATCTAAGGATGGCTCTAAGGTATGCAAGTTGTAGAAGTCCATTTATGGACTTAAGCAAGCATCGAGTTGGAATATTAGGTTCGATGAGACAATCCGAGAAATCGGCTTTGTATCAAACGCTAATGAGCCTTGTGTATATAAAAAGGCTAGTGGGAGTGAAATTGTTTTCCTTGTATTATAAGTCAATGACATATTATTAATAGGAAATGATATTCCTTTTCTTCAAACAGTTAAGACGAGGTTGTCAAAGAAGTTCACCATGAAAGACCTTGGAGAAGCAGCTTTTATACTTGGTATTAAAATTTACTGAGATAGATCCAAAAGGCTACAAGGTCTTTCACAAAGTATATACATAGATAAGGTTTTGGCTAGATTTAACCTTGAGCAATCAAGAAAGGGTTATCTCCCAATGTCTTACGGGATTAAACTTTCTAAATCTGAGTGTCCGAGAATACAAGAAGAGAGATTGCGCATGAATGGAATACCCTATGCCTCAGCGGTAGGTCCATCATATATGTTATGGTATGCACTCGGCCTGACATCTCACATGCGTTGAGTGTCATGATCAGATTTCAATCTGACCCAGATGAGAAGCATTGAACAGCCGTTAAAAATATCCTCAAGTACTTACGTAGGACTAAGGATATGTTTTTAGTATATGGAGAAGGTGATCTCACTTTAAAGGGATACATCGATGCGAGTTTTTAGTCTGACAAGGATGATTATAAGTCCCAGTCAGGTTATGTGTTTATGTTTAATGGAGGGGTAGTTGTTTGGAAGAGTTTCAAATAGGATACGACTGCCGATTCAACCACAGAATCTGAGTACATAGCTTCTTCAGAAGCGGGTTATCTGGCTTAAAAGATTTATTGGTGATCTCAATGTGGTATCTAACATTGTAAATCTGATAGCAGTCTATTGCAATAACAATGAGGCTATTGCTCAAGCAAAGGAATCACGATTTCGCTAGAAAAATAGACATGTACTTAGTAAATACCATCTCATTCAAGAGATAGTAGCCAGAATAGATATAAATTTAGAATACATCCCAACGGATCAGAATCTAGCGGATGGGCTAACAAAACCATTAACTCAGGTTCTACATGACCAACATGTTAACGAGTATGGTATAAAGCACATGGCCAATTGGCTCTAGTGCAAGTAGGAGATTGTTAGACATGATGTATGCCCTAGAGGAAATTAGGGTGATATGTCTTTATTAGCTATAATGTACAAACAATTCATAGCATAAAAGTGCAAGGACATAGTGGGAGCTATGTGGAGTGAGAACTGCATATACGTGTTACTATGAATAGTCTAAATATCCCTAGTCATAGTTCCATTGAGATTGGACATCAATGGAGCGGATAGATTAGCATGTGTAGGCTTACTCCTTGGATTAGTTCCAAGCGGCCGATCTCACGAGCTAAAGGTGGTACATTGAGTTAATACATGAATGTATTTGGGTAATACATTGAAGACTGCCATAAGACAGACACTCAGAAATAACTATATCCATGTGTTAATGTCATGTCTTATTGCAGTAGCATTACGAGTATCCTCAAACTTGAGTATGTAGGAGTTGCTATACTTTGGGTCATACTTATTCATACCCTGGTGATCAGGATGACACGTGTGGTTAGGGGTATAACGATGATCACATGTTGGTAAGCTGTATAGTCAAGATGGGATCCATTGCTCATGATATAGTAATATAATGGAGATATACCTTAGGGTCCCTTGTTAAAGTGACACACTCATAAACCTTTGATCAAAGTATATGATTGATGGAATGGGTTTCAAGTCAATCAAGATACAAAACCGCTGAGTGGTGTTCTTTGCGAACAGGTCTAATTCCAGGATAGCTACGGCTATTACATAAGCTGACACTTAATACGAGCTCAATAAATTGGATGGTACTTAACCTAATGGAAGGAGTGTATTGTATTGGTTACTACTGTAGAATCGGATCAAGTCACAAGCACGTGACGTTCCAAGTATAGGGCGATTGTACACCTTTGCTAGAAAGCCCATTTGATTATCTAGAGCTATTGGGTTTCATAATGGTCTGGAACACTGAGCCTAAAGGTTCCCGGACGGGAAGCCAAGTTTAGGTTAACCTCTAGCAACTCTATACTTTGGGATCCTATGAGGTCACACACTTTGGGTCTTTATTGGATCATGTAAAGAACCTATGGACTAGGTCTATACCGAAAATTCAAGTTGTGAAATCAGTGAGAGGAATTATTAATTGGTTTAACCGAATTAATAATTTAAAGAAATAATGATAAGATAGGGAAAAATTGTCAAAGCGAGCAAGGGAATTTTTCCATTGCAAGTGGGCCCCGAAAAGAACATGGGTTATTCGAGGCGGGGCCCGAGCGGCTTCCCCACGAGTTGAAAAGCTCGCAGGTCGCTAGCACATGGGGCAAGCCAGCGCGCTAGTGGGCTGCAAGCACACAAGCGCTGCCCATGGAAACGCTTGTGGCTAATGAGGGAAGCCTGTCATGAAACCTGCGGGTTACCCTATCCCATGCAGAGTTAGAGGGGGAGTCTAACACTCCCCCTTTTTCCCTATAAATAGGCTTTTAGCCTCTCATTATTTACATACACAAAAAATCTTTAAGCTTATTTTCTCTTTGATTTCTTCTCTCCACTTCTTTTGTTGTGCGAGATCCTCCACGAGTTTCTCCAAACAAATTGAAGAGTTCTTTTATAAGGCTTAAAGTTTAAGTGAGCTTTCTGTTTCGGATTTTCGAGTTGATTTATAAGTAGTCTAGCAACTGCTATTAATCAATGGGTTTTACCTCTTCGAGGTTTTGGTCAGTGAAGATCTGTGTGGATCAAATCATAGAGGGTCTCCTAGTTTGAAAGCTTCTGCTATCAGAATTGCTCGAGAGGGAACGTCTCTACCAAAAGAGAGATCAAGCATACATCAACTGGTAATGCTTTAATCTTTAGATGCTAGGTTTCTTTTATATGTTTTATAAACTTAAAAGCATCTATGGAACTTGTTAACCTAGATTATATCAATCATGGCATGCTTAGGAGATCCTCAATTTAATTTTAAGTTTTTGAATTTCCGCCTTACAACCTATGCATGTTCAATTACTGTCTTGATTAACCAATATCATCTTGCACGCCTCTCTATCAGAATGGATTGCTTGAAGATAAACGAGTTTTTGACAATGAATTTATATCACGCTTCATCATTCAAAATCTCTATCTCTAAACATCTTGGAATTTATCTCCAATGGTAAAATTCAAAAGATTTGAAGAGAAGAGAAATTGAAGAGCTGTCAGGACAAGAAGTGTGCAATGGCTAATTCCAAGAGCTTCAACTATAAATAGAAGACTGAAGCAGACATTCAAACTTGGTGAATCTTTAAATAGTTGAAACTCTGTTCATTTACTCCCAACTTCAAGAAATTCCAAATCAAGTAATCAACAAACAATTATTGTATTCATCTGTTTGGAATAGAGAGAAATATCACTTAAGATTTAACATTGCAAAGGAATCAACATTTTATAAGTTGAATTCCTCAGTTCACAAATTTCTTTTAGAAATATGAGTGACGGTTTGGGAAGGGTACCCAAACTGTGGATTGAGTGGTAGTTAGAAAGAAAGGTACTTTCTGTAATAGAGTCTACCCACTGTAAAGGCTGCTCCGCCTAAGGAAGGAATGAAATCACTGGTTGATTAAAGCTCGGAAAGGAATCCGGGGACTAGAGGTAGGCTTGGGGCTGAAATAGGATAAAATCTTAGGTGTTGAAGTTCAAAATTTAATCGCTTCTATCTCATCCATCATTCTATGTCTATTATCAGTTTTTCTTGAAAAACTAATCCATGCTGAGTAAAATACTCAACATATGATTGAAGATAAACTATGTCAGTAAAGCTGAGCAGTTTATAAGTTTTAAGACCAACTCAGCACGCAGCACTCAACACGTGCATCTAAAAACCGAACTTGGTAAATATTTTATAAAATCCAAAAAGTAACCAAGAACTGCATTCACCCCCCTCTGTTGTGTAATTATGCCGTCTAAGGACCAACAATAGTTAAAGTTTCAACATAAGCAGACAATTTTATATGAGCCCCAATGGGTGTATTAATAGTTTTATTTTGGTTCAACTCGGATTGTTTCAATATTTTATCCACGTAGTCTTTTTGAGTTAAAGTTAAAATTTCTTTGTCACTTTTTCCAAAAATATCAATTCCAAGTTTTCTCTTACCATGATCTAAGTCTTTCATTTCAAATTTAGTACTAAGTTTGGATTTTAACTTGTTAATTTCAACTTTATCTTTACAAGCAATCAACATTTAATCTACATATAGAATTAAACAGAAATATCATTCATTGGACAGCTTACTAAAATAAACACATGGATCATACTTGTTTCTGTAAAAGTTAAGTTCTAATATAAATTTATCAAATCTTAAGTACCATTGTCTAAGAGACTACTTAAGACCATACATGTAGTTTTTCAAATAACAACCATGATTTTCATAGCCCTTTTAAAAAAACCATCAAGTTGAGATATATGTATTTCATCTTCCAAATTTCCATGTAAAAGGGCAGTTTTAACATCAAGTGGTTTCAATTCAAGATCAAGAAAAGTAGTAAGGGATAAAATAAGCCTAATAGATACATTTTGTACTACAGGAGAAAATATTTTATTGTAGTCAATACCCTCAATTTGAGAAAAACCCTTAGTAACCACTCTAGCTTTAAATCTTTCCTTTTCACCACCAAGAATGAAAAGTTTCTTTTGATATATCCACTTACATCCTATTATCCCCTTACCTTCAGGTCTTGGAGTTAGTTTCCAAGTTTCATTCTTATCTAGGGATTTCATTTCATCCTCCATAGCTAATTTCCAACTTGTCCAATCCTAATTATTTCTAGCTTGAGCATAAGATAAGGGATCACTAATCTCTAATTTTATAGCATTTAACATAGCAAAATCAACATGATCATAATAGTTGCAATCATAAACAACATAGTCTTTGAATTTAGTTGGAAACCTAATTTCTCTCCTAGTTTTACCAATTTCAGTGTTGACAACAAGTGTATTATTATGATTGTTAACAGCTATATAATCTTCATTAACAGGTTCCAAATTAAAAATAGGAACATTGTTCAAATCGTGATTATGATCATTAAAATTATTTGGTGGTTCATTATTTACATCATTGTCAATTTTATTAAACTCCACTTATGGAACATAATCATGTTGTGAACTTAGAGTGTCATCAACTTTAGTAATCTTAGGAAAAACATTATAATGACTTTATTAGCATTATGACTCCATAGCTTATATCATTTAATACCATATGGATAGCCTATAAAAATGCTTTTTTTAGTTCTTGGATCTAATTTATATTCATTAGATAAAATATAGGCAAGACATAAAAAAAATCTTAATATTACTATTAATAACTAATTTTCCAAACCATACTTTATTAGGACATTTAAACATAATTGATGAATTAGATGACCTGCTAATGAGATAACAAGCAGTAGCAGTAGTTTTTGCTCAAAAACTATGACTTAACCCAGACTGTAATAACAAACACCTAACCTTGTTCAGTGATAAGTGGAAAAAACACCAAAAAAATATAAGTATATTAGCTTTGGAATTATTTAATTTGGAGTTAAATTGTAGAAATTATGAGCATTTAAATCTATTTTGTAGGTTGCTGGAAATTCTAACAAGGTTGTTGAAGATTTCCAGTTTTTGGTGTGAAAAGAGTGCTTAGCAAGGCTGATGATGTGTCTAGCTACGATTGGACCCTTGTTGGAGCATTTCTTGGAGGGAAAGAAAGTCTTTTGGAGGGAAAACCTAATCTTAGGCGTGCTGCCACTTGCCTTACTTGGCCATCAAGATGCAATCTAATGGCCGTAAGTTTTTTGTAATAATATATTGTGAACAACTTGACAACTTGCTTAAGGCTCTTCTAAGTAGTATATAAGGAGCCTCATTTTTCTTTGTAAAGCAGCCTTGATTGGCTCGCTTTCTCTCTACTTTGTTCTTATGCTTTTATTTATATTAGTTATTATATATTTACTTTATTTAATGTTTATTATATAATTTCCTAGCATGATTGCTAGGCTCCTTCGGTGGCTTGTCTTGTGGTGTAGAATTTATTTTAAACCAACATGAATCTTTTATTAGATTGATTATTATTGTTTTTAACGTTTCACGAGTCTAGCTAGCTTGTGTTGGATTAGGGAGCTTGGAATCGAAAGGTGATGATTGGAAACCTTAGGCCTCTTAATAATCATCTAAGTTTACATGCATCGAAAGGATACTAAACTTTTGCTAAAGGTTATGGAATTTATTCCAGATGCTTACTTGAACTAAATGCTTAAGTTCTAATTTGTAAGAGGATATCTCTCGGGGTGAAAACCTTAAAGTGCTAACTGGTAGGATGGCATGCCGCACTTAGTTACATGAAAAGTAGGTAAGATAGTTTAGGTTTATGCACTTAAACATGTTGGAATAAAGGAGAGGAATCACCATGAAATCGCTTAATGGCCTGGTATAGCTTGTGTCTTTATTTTTGTAATTTTACAACAATCTTACATTTTATCTCTGCATCCTGTGGCAACCTTGTCTCTGCTTCTTTTATTTTTCAACAACCTTTATTTTATTCATTTCTCTCACACTTTAAAATATTGAAACTCTTTAACCTATTGAATTGCCTATAAAATTAATTACTTTTCGTTTACTTCTCGTGGGAATGATACTTGGTCTTGCCCCGTACTACTAAATACGATCTAGTGCACTTGCTAGGCTCATTTTGGTGGCAAACATTAAGGATATTTCTGTTATATCTCTCTGCAACACCATTTTGTTGAGGGGTATAAGCACAAGTTCTATATCTAATTATGTCATTTTTAGTGCAAAATTCGTTAAACTGAGTGTTAACGAATATCAGTTCTTAAAATGTTAAGTTTGTAGTTCACTTGATTATTAATAAGACCTTTCCAGTCAAGGAATTTTTCAAAAACATCATATTCATTTTTTAAGAAATATATCTAGGTTTCTTAGAAAGTTTATCAATAGAACTTGCAAAATAATGGAAATTAGACAAGGAGAAAGGAACATAAGATGAACCCCACAAATCACTGTGAATATACTCAAGAGGATGTTTAGACTCTATATGTGCAAAATTGAAACTAAGCTTATGGGCCTTTCCCATAGTACAAGTTTCACAAATATTATCATCATTAACAGATTTAGGTAAGTTAAGAATTGTAGAAAGTTGATTTAGACCTTTATTACCAAAGTGACCTAACCTTTTATGACATATAAAGAATTTATCAATTTTTGACATAACATTAGAAGTTCTAGTGTAAATATAATCAAGAAGATAGTAGATACCTCTTGATAGTTGACCTTTAAAGAGATGGTTATTATCTCTTAAAATCTCAAGGACTCCACTTTGAACCTTAAACACAAGGTCTAGGTCTTTACTGTCAAGATGACTTAAAGATATAGGATCTATTTTAATTTTAGGCACATGTCTAACATCATTTAAGATCAATTTCTCATCACCATCGAATAAAAATTGTACCTTTCCAATACCAGGAATATTACAGGATGAATCATTAGCCATAAGGACCTTTCCACCTAGGCATGGTTCATATTTAATTAACCAATCATCTCTTGGTGTCATATGAAAGGTACATCATGAATCAAGGATCCATGAATCACTATCCCTGGATTGGCCAATAGTGAGAGCCTCAACTTCTTTTAGTTTAGCTACATTGTTAATAACTACATTGGTACAACCATGTATCATAGTAATCACGAGATAAGAGATAAATTGCATTGTGACTTGGGTTTAGTTATACAAGCGCTCTACATCATACAACGTTAACAACTCTTCCTTCCTTTGTATGGGAATTATGCTTCGCGCCTCAGTCACCTTCTTACTTACCATGACTCTCGATATCATGCCAAAGAGCTCGCTAAAAAAACAATAATTAGGCAAGCCTAAACCCTAACCAACCGGTAGTGAGACTCCCTATAGGTGTTAGATTATCATTCTCCAATTTCAATGATGAAAAATATATTGTTGTCACTTACTCCTCCTTAGGCATAATTACAGATGCAAAAGTTAGAGATAATAATAAATCACAAAGACTTGCCTTATGGTTGATCAGACCATAGAGAGACTAAGGATTCAATATTTTAAGTACTAAGAGCAACAAATAAGTCACCTTGCGGATTGTTGTATTCAGTTTAAGTTCTCAAACTAATTAAACATGGCCTTGGCCCTTACTTGGTCAACTCATTATGGATTTAGCTAGACATGACTAAAAATAAACTCAAATATAAAAGTAAAGAGACTTGAAATATAGCATGCGATAAAACAAAAGGCGAGTAAGTAAATTATGAAACTTAAAGAATTGAAAGCTGAAAAAATTGAATTAAATTCATAAGTAGTAAAAACTATTTGAAAGCAATAAAATCTAAACTAGAGAATTGAAAACAATAAAAGCAAGAACGAAACTAAAGCGAGACTAAAAATAATAAAAGGACTTAAGACTCTAAATTATGAGTCTTTCTTTGGTAGAACTCGGTCTCTATTTATAGACGAATGGTCGTTTTCAGTTGCTTCCCAATTAGTCTTTAAGTAGCTAGGATTTAAGTGCTTGTATTCTTTTAGGTTTCTTCTTCCTTAGCCTTTGCTTGGAGAGAAAATAATGATGAGTTTATCCTTTCTAAAAATAGAGTGTATTAAGGAAAATAACTCTTCTCTTGATTAGGACTTCTCCAAAATTGACCTTGTCCAAAATAATGATTCTTTCTTTAATTTTTACGTGCTTATTTCTCAAGTTAATATGTCTTTGATGTTTTGAAAATTTTTTAAAGTTGCGAAAATTATCGAGACTTGCTACTGCTCTCACTGCACACACTAGGATCTCGGTGAAGTACTGATTTTGGTCAATTTGGTATGTTTTTCCCCAAATCACCTTAAAATCCTGAAATGATAGAAAACAATAGTAACAAAGCCAATAAAGAATAAAACATATTTATAATAAAATTAAGCATAAAAACATGTTGGATTTACAACCTATCATAGGTCTACTAGTTTCAACATTATTATTAGACAGGCCTATTTGATTAGTATTATTGAGACTTCCTTTACCAGAATTTCCCCTTTTCTTACCATTAACATAAAGACCTTCACCATTATGTTATTTGGATTTAGGATCAGTTTTAAACTCAAGCTCTTTCATCTTAAGAGCTGAGACAATGTCTTTGAAATTTACAAACTCTCTACCATATTTTAAAGCTTCCTTTAAAGAGTTATAATTATTAGGCAAAGAAGTATTATAGATTAAACTTTATCTTCAATTTTAGCATCGGCATTGTCAAGATTTATGATGATTTTCTAGAGATCATCATACTTCTCTTCAATGTTCTTTTGATGATTCACCCTATAATTGAACAATTGCTTCGTTAGATAGGTATTCGTAGCAGTAATGGTGGTTAAAAACAATTCAACAAGTTTAGCCATTAAGGTGACATCGTCGTTATTGCCCCTAATTCTTTCTAAGATGTTATTAGTTAAATACAAGATAATGGTAGAGTAGTCCATATCCATTACTTCATCCTTTTCTGTAAGAGTAGAAAATATTCTTGCTCTACCATTGAAGGCCTTATTACATTTATTTTATATCATTACAGCTTTTAACTTTTGTTTTCATAAAGTATAGTCAAGTTTACCATCAAATTTTTCAAGGTTAACTTTAGCTATAAACATCTTGGAGAATAGAACAACTAACAAGGTAAGAATCCTAGTGATTGAAAGAGGAATAGTGAGAGATCCTAAAGAAGAGAGATAGACAGAGCAGATAACACATTAAAATTTCTTCTTTAAGAAGATAACACTCTATTTTACAAAATAGAGAATAATGTTTATCAATCTTAACCAAATTTCCGTATAGAATCTGAAAATACATGTTAGTAGTTTAAAGATACATGAAAATAGAAGAAGGCATAGAAGACATGCAAAGATAACAGGCAGTATATGCAAAAAAAAAAATAATCTCTAACTATAAAGAACCTCAACTTAGCATGCCAAACAAAGAAAGTAAGGAGAAGACTTACAGTGCACACAAATACTCTTTTCAGAGTCTTTTTTTTAACAATGATATGTATGAATATAAAAGGAGAGTTTACAAATTTGTTTACCTTTTGGGCAAAAAGATTTAGAGAAGAGACTGGTACCTCAAGATCCAATCCAGATACTCAGCACATAAGCGGAAGCAGAGAAGCAGAAAAGGTAAAAATAATGTATTAGAATCTCCTTTTAAAGAATATATCAAGTTAACAAAGATTCAAAGAAAGCACATTGAAGATTTATATCTCCAAAAGGAAATTTTCAAGATTTAATAAAGATCCAGAAGCAGATTGAAAAACACTGAGAGAAAGAACAAATAAAAGAATGATTTTGTTAAGAGATTTCACTGACAAAATCGTTAATTATAGATTCAAAAGCAAGCAATTAAAACCTAAAAGACTGAGATTACAATAGAAGAAAAAAAACTACGCATGCAAATATAGATCAAGATCAAACCGTTCTAATACGACATGTAATCGATGTAAACTAAGGCAGATCCAAACCTCAATACATGCATATCATATTAAATTTATAGAGTAAGTAAAGAACATAATAAGATTTTTAATGTTATTCCCCTTTCATAATACTCAATATTATCCTTGAAATGTTACTCAACCTGTGAAGGAGAGAGCAGCTATTATTAGATGGTGGCGAATTAAAAGGTCAAACAAAGATACAGAATTCCAGGACAAAGCAAGAATTCTCGAAGCAAAAACCTAGAAAAAAACCAGAAGAAAACACCCAAAAGGCTTAGCGCATACAAACAAAAAATTACCTAAACTTTACCTTACAAAATTGCTTAACTGAAATCCAGAATATATAGCAATCTTCAAGTAAGTAAGCGCAATAATAGATCAACAAATCACAACCATCGAAAAGAGATAATAAAATCAATCCAAGCTATGAACATAAAAGAGTAGAAGAAAAAATGCTTTTGTCATACGAAAGCAAAGAGAATTTTTTATTAGCAAATGAAGAAGCATTTTTAGGGTTAACTTTTATATGTAGGTTAAGGTAAAACACAACACGTAAGGGTTTAAAGGCTTAAAAGACTTTTCTGGTTCAAAATGGATGACTTTGAGAATGGACCTTTGTTGTATCAAGGTCCACTAAATCCCAACAATAACAAAATGAAGAGTAGAAAACAATCAATTAAATATAGATTTACAATAAAAAAACAGATTTTGCAATAAATCAACAATTAATAATATAATGAAATAGATGACAACGCCAAAGTTAATTTTGTGCTTTTATACAATGATGTTTATCTAAATTTGAGCCTGTCATTCCAATGGATTGACATTCCATTTTTATTGTTAATTTTGCATTCTTTTCAGAAATCTCAACAGAAATTCAATCATATCATATGTTCCCTTTTAAAAATATCAATAGTGCCATTATCAATTTCTTTTTCATTATTATTATTATTATTATTATTATTATTATTATGGAATCATCATCATCATCATCATCATTATTATTTCTAGTTATTGGAAATGATCCCTCCGTCTGTAACAAAGCCAATCAGATCAAATTTGATCAATTAGTTATTTGGATTTAATTAGAAAATAAACAAGTCAGTTTAATTTTTAGTATATAATCTACTTGTAGATACTAAATTTTAATAATTTGTGGAGATAATTTATTTATCTTTTATGCAATAAAAAGATTAACTTAAATAACTTAGACATGTAACCAAGGTCTTAATCTAGTGATTAGGAATTGTCTCAAGTTCGAGTCACATCTAGGATGGGTGACAATTTTTTTCTCTCTTTAATATAAGTACAATTGCGTAAATATATATAGCTATCATGATATACATATGCGAAATTCTCTCTCTAACTATGTTTATTCAAAACAATTTCAAACGAAATCATGATACGTATGCGAAATTCTCTTGGGATTTCTACAATTAAATCCCTTTTCTTTTACACGGAAAAAATAAATATAATTTCATGTTCATTATCTCTCTATTTGATTTCCCGTTCGTCGGATTCCTACATCCCTTTGAAAGTTGTGGAATTCAAA
The DNA here is from genome assembly GCA_949673415.1 of Euphorbia schlechtendalii. Lineage (NCBI taxonomy): Eukaryota > Viridiplantae > Streptophyta > Magnoliopsida > Malpighiales > Euphorbiaceae > Euphorbia > Euphorbia schlechtendalii. The sequence continues at coordinate 12,950 of CATIWQ010586283.1, forward strand.
GTTTATCCTTTGACATGAGATATATACATTTTTATTCTATATACACTTGAACATTGAGAAAAAAAAGAGTTAAATATTCTATACATTCTCTCCTTTTTCTTGGCTAATAAATTAAGAAAAATAATAAAAATGTAGCTGCAATATTAATAATTGATAATAATAATACGTGGAAAGAATTCAATGCAAGTTGGAAGGACAAGAGGAAGCAACAATATGTTGGCAGAGGGAACAGAGAGGCGTGCTCTAACAACACCATTTTCTAAAAAAATAATTAAAGTTTATTTACACAAGAGAACATCCTTTTCAACATTTTCTTAAGTGTTTTGTCCAAAGTGTAATAATAATTCCAGTTGTTAAAATTAGATAACCCTCAGGTTATATATATTAGCCAAAGGATATTCTATTTCGATCTCTTTAAAAATAGTTGGAGCAATCATGGTTGATCATTCTTTTAGAATCAACATTCCAATCACTTAATTTGTACTTTTGTATTTGTACCTATATATTCTTTCATCATATGTCAAATGTATATATATCTATAACTGTCTTTTTTTTGCTTGGCAATAATATTTTTTAGTTCTATAGAATACTTTCTTTTTAAATATTTTGTGTATCAAGCCTTCGAAATTGTAGGAGGCTCTCAATTGGTCGAAACAGCAGTTTCCGTTGAATCAATGACCGTGGAGATAGGATGTTTGCGATATCGTAATTTCTTAATTGATTAACTCAGTTATTTTTATATTTTCTTTAAGATTATGAGTTATAGAATACGGTGAGTTTCAAAGTTATCTAGAAGATGTTTGTGAGCATTGTTTGCTTGACCTGATGAGGAAATTACACCTTTAGTCGAGAGTCTCCAAATATCATAAAATATAATTAAATCATCCTATAATAGAATTCCCCCAGTTCACATAAATCATTAAATAAATTATCAAATTTTATTCAATCTTGTCTTTCAACTTTTCATTTCATCGACTGACACATCTCAAAAATAATCATTACACATTAGTTCTCAACTAGATCATTTGTCATAGCGAATTGTTGATCATCATTTCCCCTAGAAAATAGGTCGATTGACACATTACATGTCAAAATCTCAGAAAACTTCTTCATGTGCTGAAAACCCTACATGCAATAAAATGTCAATCGTCAATTTTATCGTATATTATGTCGATAGATAGAGTACGTGTCATGTGCGAATAATGCACCTTGTCACATGTCTTTGTATCTATCAACAATCTATCTTTGTAACTATCAATAGTCTATTGATCGACATTTATTCTTGTCGATTGAAATTTTCCTCACTTCTAAAAAGAAAATTCTCACTTTCACAATAGGGATTACACAAGAATACAGGAAATAAAGATCCAAATTTCTCTCCTTTTCTCATCAAAACCTCTCTCATGTTGGATTATAAACTTGATTTAATTAAAAAAAATCCAAACTAATTTGGAGGCTATTAACTACAACCAATTTGGAGGTTATTAAATTTTACCAAATAAGTTGGCTATTTATTGTTTAAGTTGGGAGTTGTGGTTAGTAAATGTATTAGTTGAGAGTTGTATCATTCACCTACAAATAGGTAAGTTGTTTATCATCACGTAGAAGTAAGAACTTCTTAAGAGAGAAAAAAAGAAAAATAAGAGAGAGTTGTAGTGTTGTATTTGAGTGAGTGTTCTTGTAATATTTTCTTTGAGTTTATTCAAAGTTGTTCTTTTGAGTATTATATTCCCAACAAAGTATATCAGAGCCACGTTCAAATATCGATTTCGCTTCCTAAAAAATTCATTTCCGGGTGAAAAATAAAACCAAGTTCAAAGAAATCTATAGTTTGTAAGGGAATATAATTCCGTTGCTGTTTCCTTGCTGAATCCGTCAGAAAATCTACAAGTTGCAAGGGAAAAACAATCGTTTGTAGAATCCGTCAGAAAATCTGCAGGTTGCAAGGGAAAACAATCTCTTGTAGAAATCCGTCAGAAGGGTCTTGCAAAGCACACAATGTTGCATCAAACTCAAGAAAGTGTCACAACAATCCGTGTACGCCTAGAGAAGCTATTTGAGTAATATGGTGAATGGAGTGGCATCATTCCAAGTTCCAAAACCCAACAACAACAACTATGACAACTGGAGTATCAAAATGAAGGCTCTTCTCGGTGTGCATGATGTTTGGAATATCGTAGAGAAAGGCTTCAATGAGCTAGAAAATGAAGTCACTCTTACACCCGATCAAGCAATAAGTTTGAAGGATTCTCGAAAGAGAGACAAGAAAGCTCTCTTCCTAATCTATCAAGCCTGAGATGATGACGGTTTTGAGAAGATCTCAAATTCAACATCCGCCAAGCAAGCATGGGAGAAATTGCAAACGTCATACAAAGAAGTTGAGAAAGTGAAAAAGGTGTGTCTCCAAACTCTAAGAGGTGAGTTTGAATCCTTACACATGAAAGCGTCCGAGTCCATTTCAGATTATTTTTCAAGAGTAGTAGCCATCTCTAATTAATTAAAGAGAAACTGTGAGAAGTTAGAAGATGTGAGGGTCATAGAGAAGATACTCCGATCGTTGGATCCCAAATTTGAGCATATTGTGGTGACGATTGAAGAAACCAAAGATTTGGAGGAAATGATGATCGAGGAACTTCAAGGATCACTACAAGCCTACGAAGAAAAACACAAGAAGAAACAAGGGATCGCTAAACAACTCCTCAAGCTACAACTCAAGGATAAGAATGAAAGTCATAGTAACGCTAAAAGTCAACATGGAAGAAGCCGAGGTAGAGGTCGAGGTCGAGGTCGAGGCCATGGACGAGGCGGTAGCCGTGGTCGTGGACGAAGTTGGAACAATAACAACAATTCCAACAATAACTATGAGAACGGAGAAAACTCCACTCATGGTCAAGGAAGAGGCAATGCAAATGCAAGGTATGAAAAATCTCAAGTCCAATGCTACAATTGCCAAAGGTTTGGAAACTATACTTAAGGATGTAGAGCTCCAATCAATAAGGTCGAGGAGAAGGCAAATTTTGTGGAGAAGAAGATCGAGGAGAAAGAAACATTACTGCTAGCATACAACAATAGCAGTGAACACCAAGAGAACACGTGGTATCTTAACACTGGTGTAAGCAATCACATGTGTGGAAGAAGAAGCTTGTTCGTGGAACTCAATGAAGTAGTAAGTGGTCATGTCTCATTTGGAGATGATACCAAAATATCTGTGAAGGGGAAAGGTAACATCCTCTTTCATGCTAAAGATGGTAGCCACCAATTAATTTCAAATGTCTACTATATGCCTAATATGAAATGCAACATCCTTAGTCTAGGCCAACTCTTAGAAAAAGGCTATGATATTCATATGAAAGATTATAGTCTTTTTATAAGAGATGACAATAGAGATCTTATCGCCAAAGTTTGAATGTCAAAGAACAGAATGTTTCCTTTGAACATTCAAAATGATGTTGCGAGGTGTCTAAAGGCTTGCTATAAAGACTCATCATGGCTATGGCATCTTTAATTTGGTCATCTCAACTTTGGAGGACTGTAGCTGTTATCCAAGAAAGAAATGGTAAGAGGTCTACCATGTATCAATCGTCCTGATCAATTGTGCGAAGGATGTCTACAAGGGAAGCAATTCAAAAAAAGCTTTCCAAAGGAGTCAACCTCTAGAGCCAAGAATCCGTTAGAGCTCATCCATACAGACGTCTGCGGTCCAATCAAGCCAAGTTATCTTGCTAATAATAGTTACTTCCTTCTCTTTATTGATGATTATTCAAGAAAAATGTGGTTATCTTTCTTAAAGCAAAAATCAGAAGTATTCGAAGCATTCAAGAAGTTCAAAGCA
>CATIWQ010586365.1:0-10613 GCA_949673415.1 Euphorbia schlechtendalii
TTCCATACATATATCTATCCATTCTTCATTCTAATCCTCCCAACTAAAATCCAAAAATATTTTATTTTCTTTATTTCATTTTTCTTGTTGATCTTTAGAGCTAGTCCTTCCTTGTGGGATCGATATCTTTTAAAACTACATTGTAACTGTATACTTGCAATGGTCACCATTTTTCTATTTAGATAAGAGGCATGGACAACACATGTTCGTATTTTGAACTTATATCTTATCGGTAGGAAAGTGGAAGACAAGGTTTTTATCTTCATTATTAAATAAAAAATTATGAGTTGTTAAAGTCGAAACCTTGAGAACACCTGTTATAGTGGGCAGTCATTTCCTTCTTTGGCTGCGATTATCGTGTGCCCCTTGAAATGATTAGGGATAAGTGACTGAACCCTTTTCAAAGGCGACCTTGAATTTCCTTAGTCAGATGTTGACTTGTTTCCTTTGACAAGTCAGAGAAAAAGATAATGTTAACACATTTTATGATGAATGTTTTAATTATTTGATTGAATTTATGTGAAGCAAAAATTTTTGCCCCTTCAATCCAAAATTAAAACATGATAAATAAATAAGTTTAATGGAAATTCTGGGATGTCCCGAAAATTACTCCGTTGTTTTAGGATGTTTTGTAATGTTGCAATGTTGACTCTAGGCTTAAGTGGGCTATCATCCTTCTTGGTATTTGTAGGTTTCTCATGTGGAGGTGGAGGTTCTTGTTTATCGGGACGGTGGTTCCCTGGTTTGGCATCGTCTTTACCTATAAATGTCATGATGCTAATGTAATGCATGATTTTATGCATGAACAACATTTATTATATGATGTATGTTTGTCTATTGTAGGTGTTATGGGCTTCGTTCATTGAAAAGACTTCTCTTGTCCTGGTGCATGGTTACCCTAAGGGTTTATCATGTTAGGGATTCCATGGATGACTCCCTCTGAGCGATAACCATGGGTTCGTTGAATCATATTCGAGTTCAAAGCTTGGATCTGGTTTGAGGAAAGTCTAGATTAATCGTTGATCCCGCATTATGTCGGTGATGATAGCTTGGAAGCCGTTTACCTGAACAGTTGGAGGTATATAATGTCACATACCATTCCGAGGAGGAGATGATGAATTTGATATTGGTTCTAACTTCTGCATAGACCGCCCTTACGGGTTTTCAGTCTATCGAACCTTGTCTTAATTTTTGCCTGGACCACCTTTTCAGGTTTTCAATCCAGCAGACTCATTTTTCTTTATTTTATTCTTTATTTTTTTCATTTTTTGGATGTTTACTTGTGATATTCTACCATTGGCATGCAAGGAATCAAACTAAGCATATGCATAAAGCTTTAGCAAAAATGACAATTCATTGATGAACTTAAAGGGGTATAAATGTTTCAAATGATTTAACTCCTGCCATTGATTATCCCTCTCAGGTTTTCTAACCAATGTGGTTCTCTCGGTGTCCTAAGTTTTACCTAAGTAACCGTTTTCGGGTTTTCAACTCAGCGGACTATTCTTTTTATGTTTTGAAAAGAAGCCCTAATTTTTACTCAACTAACAGAGTGTTAATTGACAGGCTAATTTATTTTTTTATTGGTATTGCTTTTTACTGATTCATTTCTTTCACCTATGTGTGATAAAAATTATGTAAGACCTGGTTGATTTGGTAGATCGGTCATCGTCGATTCCACGACTTCAGTTGTTGTCTCATTTAGCATTTCTGATGATTGGTTGGGGCTCATACTGCTTTGCTGGCTTGAGGTGTATGTGATGATGAGTCTTGATCATCAACATTTCCTTTTTTAGTTTGTCAATTGTGTAATGATTTCCCCATAAATGGTAGTGAGCTGTGCGAAAGAGTTGTTGACGTGTTCAACAATCTGACTCCTTTTTATCTTTAGCATTGACTTTTGTTTGATTATCCCATGAATGGTGGTGATCTGTGTGATGGAGTTGTTGACGTGCTCAGCAATTTGACTCCTTCTTTGTGATATTGCGTCGGTGGTTTGGTCTCAATTTGCTTTGTTGACATTTTGGCCTTATTTTAGCTTTGATCATTTTGATCTTTGCGTGCTTCGTTCTCTTAATTGAGTCAGTGGAAGTTTCATGCTTGGAAATTTTTCCATTGATTTTTCATCCTTGTATGATGAGGCAATTGCTATCATGCGTTGTCTAAGTACATGCAATTGCTATCACGCGCTGTCTAAGTACATGTATTTATCTTTCACTTTCTCTCAAGAGTTAAATCATTTGAAATTATTGTGGGGAATCCATTTATACCCAAATTAATTTCACGAAATGATGTGTCACGTGTGATAAAAACATTATGTATATGTTTATGAGAATGCGTGATGTCATTGATAGAATATCAAGTAAGTAAACAAAGTTCAACTTATTTAGAAATAATTCAAAATCCTTGTAGGCAAAGTAGTTGAAAGCTAAATTATTACATAATCATTCATCATGAGTTAGTGTCCCCTAGACATGTCCATGGATTCAAAGTGCTCCATCCTATCCACCTTCTCAAGCACTTCCTAATAGCTCAAAAAGATGTATGACCCAAACTTATTCCTGTATGAAGGCAGTACACCGTCCAGTAGCTTGGTTATCTCTGGTAGAGTTAAGCGAGCCCGAAGCTTGACCTGTGTGGCCATCCAACGTGCATAGTAGGATTTGAAGCTCTCACCTTGCCTTTGCCTTATAGCCTCCAGATGTTGCATTGTGGTTTCCATCTGAGTGTTAAAACCATAATGCCCCAGCATAGCCTAAGCAAGGCTATTCCAATCAGTGGCTATGTCCAGTGTAAGGTGGCTGTACCATTCATTGACTGGGTGGCCAAAGGTGACGACGAAGATATTAGCCATGATCCGTTCGTTAACCCTTAATACTCTCGTCACCGTTTGATAATCGATCAAGTGAGCGCACGGGTCACCAGATCCTACGTACTTCTCAAATTGCGGCATTTTGAAGTTTGGGGGCAAGCTGTCTTCATTTCCGATTATCAGTTGTGTAGGGTATGTGTTCCTTAGGTGGCCACCGTGAGTTGCCAAGAACTGTTGCCATAGTTTCGCCATTCCTGGTTGTTGGAGGATGGCGTTCCCTGTGCTTGGGTAAGAGCTATATTACCCTTGGGGAAATGCCATAAAATGGGGCAATTGAGGTGCCTGGAACTGTGAGGCGACCATCGTACTCCAAGTGGGAATAGGTTGTTGGGTCATTCCTTGGTAGAAATGCCCTGGTGCGAATGCTGGCTGGATAGGATGACTTTGTCCTACCCCGAACTGGTAATAGGTAGTAGGAGGTAGGGGCATCATGTGTGAGGTGGGAGGTCCCCCTACCTCAGTCCATCTAGTTGGATTGCCATTGTTAAGGGTGACCTCTAGATATGACACTGCAATTTGAGCCCTCCCGACATGCTGGCGAATGAGCGATGCTAGCTGTTCGCTGCTGGCAAAGGCATTCAAGGTAGTTACAATCTCGGTGCTCACCGATGACTGTTGAGAATTTTGTCTCGTAAGGATAGAGTGATCCTGTACCTCACCTTCTTCTCATGGATTGGCCATGAAAGACATGTATTGAACAAAATATGAATCAGAACCCGAGTCCTCACTTAAGTCAGTGTACGGAACCCTTTCAAATAGGCCACGATCTGAGAAACATGGATCTGACGACGAGTGAGCCTTTTCCAAGTTAACATACACAAGTAAATGATCAGATTATGCATGTAAGATTCGTGATATGATTTGTGATGAGGGAAATGCGTGAGATATTTAATGTTGTGGCAGCATTCACAAGGGTTTAGCATGCCATAATGTGAAAGAACATGTATGTCAATCCATTTTAAACAAACAGGTTAATCATTAGGTAAAAATGAAAACATGTGGAAATGAAAATCCAACATCGGGGGTTGTATTTGAGATTTGTACAATGTCTGTGTGACATCGTAATATGAGTGGTTTAAGTGAGGTGACCAAGTTACCATGTGGTAATAGGCTAGTAGTTTGAGGTTTCGTCTTATGACTAGGTCTCATGGAATGAGGAGGTCAGATTGATTTTAGGTAAGCAGTGTGACATACAACTACCGTATGTAGCTATCCAATGAATGATTGGGTTATTTTACCCAATTAGGGTGGAGTTTCGGATGCTTGTGTGGTCATCACTATTTGAGGGTACGTGGTGATACGTGAATTATTTCCTCATGTGGGTGAATGAGAAGCATGTAACCTTGAAGATTTGGTAAGGTAAGTAAGTTCACCCCGTGTGGGCTTAGGTTATGACATCCACTAGGATATCCCTTAACGTGGGAAATGGTTTAGGTAGGTATTTTCCCCATTTGGGCTTTTGGTGTGTGTCATTGCCTCGTGTGGGTTATAGATCAGATGTTGAGTGGACATCTCAAAGGTAATGTGTGGGATATGTTATTGCCCCTTGTGGGCTAAGTATCGGACGTTAAGTGGACATCACGTAGTAAAAGAAAGGTATGTTTGCCATGTACAGGCTAATAGCGGGATGTCAAGTAGACATCTCGCTGAAAAGGGGTGAGTGATGTTCCTAAGTGGTTTTATGTTGTCCTAAGGTGACACAATCTAAAGTGTCAACAGTGCCTAAGTGTATGTGACATCGACGATGATAACATGATATGTACATTTAATATCATGAGTGTGTGCGTTTAAGTGTCTGCACAAAAAAATCGTGGTTAGCATGACATTTGTTCAGTGGCAAATTGAAAGCAGTATACACATAGTACATATCATGCAACGTCCAAACTTCCAACCATAAAACTCCCGCGTGTACGGTTTTTAGCTAGTCTCTATCCTAAGTTTGGTTCATCTTAGTACCATGAAGATACTAAGGAGCACACCTGTAGAAAAATATAATGCATAGTCGTTTGTTGGGTAACACCCTAGGGAAAATGCCTATGGTTTATTTACATGAGGTTTGTAAATGGGTTGTTGATGTAGAAGGTTCTTGTTGCACTAAAATATACTCCAAGCCTCTAACAAGAGAGGTACATGCGATATGGCAACAAGTGCTCCACCCGTTCAAGTACTATCTTTTCTCAGGGAGGCAGATTAGTACAAGAGAAAGCTTTGCGGTAATAGGGTACCTTAGACTTATGGGCTAATCCCCTCTATTGCAATGCGTTATTAATGAATATGTCATAATTAAGAGAAAATGGAATAATGTGATCAATAATTTTCGGCACTTATCCAAAATCTAAAACTTTTGAAAAATTAAGTTTTTAGAAAAAATCCCAAACAGAGTCGCCACATGGAGCGATGGGCCAAGATCGCGCGAAGGATGAGAGGCGCGGTCCATTGGGGTGTTTATAAAAGTAGGTACCGGGTCGAGGACCCGGGAAGCTTGAAAGAGAGAAAGTGAAAACATTTTTTAGATTGGTTCAAACCTGAATCCACCGTCTCTTAGTATGGAGTCGCCACCTAGATTAGCTCTTTCCAAGAATTAGAGTCCTGTGAGGCTTAACGTCCGGGGGACGGCCCACGAATACACAGAGATGCGGGTTCGGGATAAGTTGCTTATTTCTTATGTGATCACATTATATTACATCTATAGAAAATCGTATTTTCTTAATTATTCATATTTGCACTTAGGTCATTTTTCGAGTTTATATGCATGATTCACATATAGACAAATAATAAATCCATCCACAAAGTAATAAGTAAATGCAAAAATAAATGCGGAAAGGTAAAGATTACAAACATTACAAAACTCGGGGGATGCAACCACCCACCTAATCTATTATTTACAGTTCTCGTAAAAATATTTTCAATACCTGAAGGAAAATAAAATCCTAGGCATACATCTAACCTGCATCCACAAAGATTAGCACGAGATATGGCACATATGTTCGATTTGATTTTGAGAAGGCCCGTGTGGCCTAATTAAAATATCGACGATTTAAAGTTGTTATTTTTAAATAAAAATAGTTCATTTTTATTTACACGTATGTTGGTCAATTTTATTAGTGAAAATGAACGCATGGCAAAATGTGAGGCCTGTTATCCGGGAATAATTTGCATTCCCTTCTTCGGGGTATTCTAATATAAATTTCTATTAATAAAGAAATTATAGATGAAAAGAAGAAAATCACAACATTTACAATAGTAATAAAATTCTAGGTCAACAAATAAGATTAGAAAAAGATGAAGCAGATGATGAGAGTGGAATTCGCAGCTCTAGGAACTTAGAGGCTTACCCTTTCGACGTGAATCCACTTCGACATATTCGTTCGAACCCTAGGCGCGTTCCTCATTCGTTTTGATTTAATTGGTGGTTTAATTGGAAAATAAGTGTTTATTTATCCAAAAGATAATCAGACTCGGGCACTAAATTTGTTTTAGACCCGAGAATATCTGAGGATTTAAGATGATATAGTAGATGAAGAATGATTTGAAAATAATTAAAAGTTGAAATCCAAACGTGTTTTGGATCCAAGAAAATATTGGAAGAAATGAAAGAAAATATTTTTGTAGTGTTTGTCTTTTGAAAATAAGATTTTTCTCTTAAATTTCAAGCCCCCTTCAATCCAAAAATGTCCGACTATTTATAGGAAAAATCCTGAAAATCCAAAAAAGGCAGATAAATTTGGAGAGGTCGCCAAAGAGTTCGGTGACCTCGCCAAAGAGTTTGGCAAGGTCGCTAGGGAGTCTGGCAACCTCGCCAAACTCCTTGGCGAGGCAAGCCTCGCCAAAGAGTCTGGCGAGCTCGCCAGACTTTTTGGTGAGCCTGGCTCGACTATCTAACGAGCCTCGATGAGGCTCCGTAACTGGTTTTCCATGGCATTTTCAGATTTTTTTTGTGTATTCTCACATTTTTTTAATTAATTTATGAATTAAAGGAAAAAAAATTAGAAAAGTTCCTTTAAATTCAGAGACGAGGAAGACTCCTACTTGAAGATCATCGGACAGCCAAAAATCGTGTGATTCAAGGATAAAAATCCTGAAAAGCTATCATCATTGAACGCGCGAGCTGGTACAAAATCCCGTGCTCACACCATACTCAAACACAAACATGAAATACAACTTCTTCTCCTCCACAAAACAACCAAACAGAAATAATTCCATCTTCTAAAATCTAACCAACCCCTACTTCTTCAACTATACAAACTCCTAAACCAATCATTTCTTCAAACCCATCTTCAACCCCTCTAATTAGAGAAGTTTCTAACTTTGAGAACTCCACTCAGCACGGAAACGCAAGTGAGGAAGGTATTAAGGAAAATTTTATAGCTAATGAAGTACCTACCTCTAACAACGAGCCAGTCTAAGAGGACTTAGCTGATTCAACCATCTTACATAGATAAGAGAGCTGTTAAGGAAGAAATTCCCAATGCTCAAGTTTGATGCTGATTGGATGGGGGCATTAAGTAAATAATTACTTGCCCAAGAATTGATGGACTTATCAACTAAGCCAAATGCTAAGCTACATGAGTTCGATGAACACTCAAGCTTACTCTTCGAATCTATCTACTTTGAGGAATTTGAAAAGATTCAAGGTATTCTATTTGTGATTCGCAACCATTTAGCTAAGGAAAGCACCAAAATCTTGGTGGATAAGATGGCTCTGATCTTAATCAAATTGTTTGATTCTGTGGCTCAACTTTGCACAGCTATTACATCTATCCCCACATCTACTGCTCTCACTAATACGGTAGCAGGAAAGATAAAGGGTAGTGTAGATGCTATTGCTGAGTGGTTTGAGTACCACTATGGAAACTTGATAATTGTATAATTACACTTATAATCATGTCATTTTCAATCATAAAACGATATGGTTTTGTTTCATTTTATACTTCGTACAAAAGATTTCACGTGGTATGTAGTTGTTTTTTATGCAAATGCAGAAACTAGGTAAATCTTGGAAATAAAATGAGCAAAAGTGGAATTCTATGGAAAAAGAGTGAAAAAGGTGCAAAAAGATGCATGGAACTTAAGGAATTGGCAAAGGATCGAAGATGTTACAGATCGGTAGAAATCGAAAAGAGGAATCACGTGAAAAAGGCATATCACGATCACGACTTGTTAACCTTCACAACAAAAAGTTGCCAATACAAAATGAAAGACTTTTCTCGCGAATTTTGTATTCTAGTTTATTTTCATAGTTCGATCGTGAAATTTATTTCTGTATTTCTGAAATATGAGTATAGTTGACCTAGCTCCTTGTTGTTTGATGAAACCCTCCACTTCAATTGGTATTTTTTCATGAAAAGCAAACATGAGATAACAAATCCAGTATTCACGGTCACGACATACATTCGTGGTCGCAACCTTGACGATTTTTTATCAACTCTTCTCTTCTTTCAACCGCCGAATAAGAACGATTAACCACCATCAACTACCAACCAAAAAGACATCTTTTGGAAGTCAACCAATCACGAAAAGGTGCCTGTCCATTGTGGATGAGGATGAATCTTTGCATCCAATCATATTGAAGTGATGCAACTCTTCTCCAATGGACACGACTCTTTGATTGGATAGACGCAACCCTTTGTACTCTATAAATAGGGTTCAAACTCAACCAATTTCATGGGTGGTGTTGTGTGGAAAATTAGTACATAGTGTGTGCATAGATAGAGAGTAGAAATTGTATAGATTTCGCTAGTTCAAAGTTATAGCAAGAAAAATGTATAAGTGATTCGATTCTTATTTCAAACATTATATTTCTACACAAATTTGAGTGTTTGTTATATGAGTGTAATTGCAAAGAACTTATAAATAAAAGCTTTCATTCTTCAACATTCTTTTATTAGAGATTCACAAAGAATAGCATCCTAGCGGTGGTTCAATACGAGTCGAGACCAAATTCAAAGTTATCGTAGGAATTGCGGGAATTGACATCTCCCATTAAAGAGTGGATACGGTTTGATCAACTTTAGCTTTCAGTTGTATACCTTACAACTTTACTTTATTTTCTGCTTATACTTTCTATTTCGAAGTTTATGATATGTCTATGTGTCATAATGAGTAATTCGTTTCGCATCTCTTATATTAATTAAGTTATATGCTTTCGAGTTAACTTTAAGAGTGATTTCAGGGTTAACAAAATTGTGTATAGTCACTGGATCTGTGATTATAACGCTGTTTAGTGAGCCAACATTTTTGGAGTGGTAACTTGCTAAATATGGCTATGTAAGAGCGACCCGTACTAAGCATAATAATATTGTTATCCAGGTTCTTATAAGTGTCATAATTAGTTTACGCTAGATCTAGAAAAGTCATCTTATGTGTTTCTCTGCGGTGAATTATTGAATATTAGGGTGTCTAGAATCTTATTTATGAAGTTATTTAGTGTACGAAATATTCTTGATGATTTTGCATGTTTTTCTCTACTATATTTGTTCATAGGGAGCATCTATATAATTTGTATCTTTTCTAGTATGTTCATAAATCTGTACATTCATCTATCCACCAATCCAATCCTCCAATATAAATTCCATATTTTCGTTTACTCCGTAACTCTTGTTGGTCTTTAGAACTGGTTCCTTCCCTGTGGGATCGATATCTTTTAAAACTACATCGAAATTGTATGCTTGCAGTGGTCACCATTTTTGTATTTTAATAAGCGGTATTGACAACACCTGTTCGTATTTTGATCTTTTATCTTATTGGTAGAAAGGTGGGGAACAAGGTTTTTGGCTTCATCATCGAATATAACCCTCAAAATAAATAGAACCAAAACCTCCCGATCAAGTTTTTGGCACCGTTGCGGGGTGTGAGCGGGTGACACGGAGCTGTGGGCCGAGAGAGCACGATTTCATAGGCGCTATCCACTGCTGTTTTTGAAAAAAAAGGTGCACCGGGTCGGGGACCCAGGAAAAAGGTTGAAAGAGAAGGAGAAAATAATTTTTAGATTGGTTCGAACCCGAATCCGCCATCTCTTAGTGTGGAGTCGCCACCTGGATTAGCTCTTTCCAGGAATTAGAGTCCTATGAGGCTTAACGTCCAGGGACGACCCACTAAGACACAGGGATTTGGGTCCAGGATAAGTTGCTTATTTCTTATGTGATCACATTATATTACATCTATAGAAAATCGTATTTTCTTAATTGCGCATATTCGCACTTAGGTCATTTTTCGAGTTTAAATGCATGATTCACGTATGGCAAAATAATAAACCATGCACAAGGCAAAATAATAAACCATCCACAAAGTAGTAAGTAAACGCAGAAAATAAATGCGAAAAATAAAGATTACAAGGCTTCCAAAAATAGGGGGATGCAACCGCTCGCTAACCTATTAATTACATTTTCTATAAAAATATATGCAATACATGAAGGAAAGTAGATCCTAGGCATACATCTAACCTGCATCCACAAAGGTTAGCACGAAATATGGCACATATGTTCGGTTTGATTTTAGCGAGGCCCATGTGGCCAAATTAAAACATCGACGATTTAAGTTATTATTTTAAATAAAAATAGTTCATTTTTATTTACACGTATGTTGGTCAATTTTATTAGTGAAAATGACCGGATGGCAAAAGGTGAGGTATGTTATCCGAGAATAATTTTAATTCCCTTCGTTGGGGTATTCTAAAAAACTAAAGAAAAGAAATAAAGATGAAGAAGAGAATTACAACATTATTTACATAAAAAGAAATAAA
>CATIWQ010586367.1:0-37421 GCA_949673415.1 Euphorbia schlechtendalii
GTATGTATTATATTCTTTTCTTTTCAAAAAAAAAATGATTTAGTTAAATTATTCCGAACCCTTAAACATTTATTTAGGTCCTTAAAAATATTTTAAACATTTAAGTTTCCACATAAGGCTTTTAAATATTTTTTTACGATCTTAAATATTTATTTAGGGCCCGAAATATTTAACTTTTTATGAGAACTCCCATTTGCAGATCATTTGGACAGTCGAAACTTTTGTGATTCAAGGATAAAATCCTGAAAAGCTGTCATCACCAAACGCGCGAGCTAGTACAAAATCTCGTGATCACACTACTACAGAACCGGATCAAGCCACAAGCACGTGACGTCACAAGTATTGGGGGATCATACTCCTTTGCTAGAAAGCCCATTTGATCGTCGAGAGCCATCGGGTTCCATATCGGTCTGGAACACTAAGCCTAATGGTTCCCGGATGGGAAGCTAAGTTTAAGTTAACCTCTAGCGGCTCAATAATTTGGGATACTATGATATCACACACTTTAGGTCTGTACAGGACTAAGTAAAGAACCTATAGACTGGGTCTATGCCGAAAAATATTTATTTGTCGAATTAATTAGAAGAATTATTAATTGGTTAGACCAAATTAATAATTAAAAGAAAATAGAGAAAATACATGGAGTGGAGCAAGGGAATTTTTCCCATTACGAGTGGGTCTCAAACAAACACGAGATGTTTGGAGTGGGGCCTGCGCAGTTGCCCTATGAGCTAAAAAGCTCGCGAGCTGCTAGCGAGTGGGGAAAGCCCGCACGTGCTAGCGGGCTGCAGGCCCACAAGCCCAAGCTTGCGGCATAAGGCAAGCCCGCTAGGGCTTGCCTTGTGGAATGAGGCCACGAATTAGCCCATGGGTCCAAGTGACCCTCGTGGCTAACTAGCTTGTGGGATGGGAATATTCCCATCCGCATTGAGTTAGAGGGGGAGTCTAACACTTCCCCTTTTCCGTATATATAGGCCTCCAGTTCTCTTTATTTCATACAACATAAAATACTTCAACTCAGCTTTTCTCTCTGAGTTCGACATCTCTTTCTTTGTTTGTTGTGCGAGATCCTTCACGAGTTTCTCTAAACAATAAAGAATTTCTTTAGAAGGCTCTTTCTATTCGAAGAGAGCCTTCTTAGTTTATATTTTTAGGTTGGTCTTAGTTTATAATTGGTTGGACCAAATTAATAATTAGGAGAAAATAGAGAAAATGCATGGAGCGGATCAAGGGAATTTTTCCCATTACGAGTGGGTCTCAAATGAACGCAAGATGTTTGGAGTGGGGCCTGCACAGTTGCCCTACGAGCTAAAAAGCTCACAAGCTGCTAGCGTGCAGGGAAAGCTCGCGCGTGCTAGCGAGCTGTAGGCCCACAAGCCCAAGCTTGCGGCACAAGGTAAGCTCTCTAGGGCTTACCTTGTGGAATGAGGCTACGAATTAGCTCGCGGGTACAGGTGACCCAGGCGGCTAACCCGCTTGTGGGATGGGAATATTCCCATCCCACATTGAGTTTTAGGGGGAGTCTAACACTTCCCCTTTTCCCTATATATAGGCCTCCAGTTTTCTTTATTTCATATAACACAAAATACTTCAGCTCAGCTTTTCTCTCTGAGTTCAACATCTCTTTCTTTGTTCATTGTGCGAGATCCTTCACAAGTTTCTCCAAACAACAAAGAATTTCTTTACAAGGCTCTTTCTATTCGAAGAGAGCCTTCTTAGTTTATATTTTCAAGTTGGTCTTCGAGTAATTTAGCAGCTGTTGTTTACCAACGGGTTCTACGTCTACGAGGTTTTGGTCGGTGAAGATCCATGTGAATCAATCATAGAGGCTATCCTAGTTTGGAGACTCGTGCTAACAAAGTTCTGCCGAATTGCTCTGAGGGAACGCCGCATCCAAAAGATAAAGAGAAGCACGCGTCAACTAGTAACGTCCTAAACTTAGATGCTAGGTTTCTTTTATAAGTTTTATAAACCTATTAGCATCCATGGAATGTTTTAGCTTATATTATATTAATCATGGCATGCTTAGGAGATCTTTTAGATTAATTTTAAGTTTTGAAATTCCACCTTGCTATGTTACATGTTTAATAACTATCTTAATTAACCAGCAAGTGGTATCAAGGCCTGCCTTATGCTTTGCATAGGTGTAGTGACTTATGGATATAGGTGTAGTGACTTAAACATGGATCTTGTTTGCTTTGCATGATATGTGGAGTCTTAGCATAATGGAATGATTATAATATACCAGTCCCAAGCATGTTCCCTTAGAATGAATAATTCTAAATAGCCCGAAATTATTATTTTCATAATCATATCCACGTATAAGACCTAGACTAGGGTAAGACCAGCAGCACCAATAAAATCCCCACAACAATATTAAGGCGATATATAGTCTTACCGTCATAAGTCGTGATACGAACTTTATTAACGGATGTAAGCACATGTACAACATGCCTTCCCTTAACATGTGTTTGGTCATGAGACTAGATGGGATTAATTCCTCAACCAAAATGGGTTATTTGTCCATATTATTAGAGCTAATGCCAAATTGGAGACACATTTGAGGAGTCATACAATTGGGTACGCACATCTCGAGAAAGAGAACTCAAATGGATTAGCAATTGCATGAGATGCAAATGGACGGGTTTCAACCATGTTTATCTTATTATGGCTTCACCTGTATTAGGGGGTCATGATGAGTGGCTATGGACGCTACCTACTAAGGAAAATTGGTTGAACCAAATTTCTCGAATTTAAATAGAAGGGGCTATTTAAATGTCCACAAAATTGTAGGAATTATGTGTTTAATTAAAGACCTTATATTAAATGCATGTACATATACTAATGTCTAAACAAATTCTATCTTATATCTAGGTTGAATATGATCACTAATGAAAATACTCGCATTGATATCGATCTTCTTGTTGATATAAAATATGATGTATATAATTTCAATTAGTGGTTTGAGAAAGAACTACTACCGGGATTATGTTTTGACTGATCCTAGTCCCAAACATCCTGGTAAGAATGCTTTTGCATGTGAGATGAATAATTGTGAGGAGCACAAGGGAAACTGTGAGTTTGTCACAAAACTCATGTTAGACCACATGCTCCCAAAGTACGCACAAGTATACAACGGGTTGGATCTCGCAACCATGATTCATCATCTCAAATCAGTGGAAAGTTTATAAGATGAACTGTTCCATAGTTGATTGCGGGGAGACACCTCAGCAGTAGAGTTGGTTATGAACATTTATGATAACTCGATGAAATTGAGAGAGTTCTGAGTTGAGTATAGTGAGAAGTCTTTGAAGGAAATGGTATTGAGGGTATTACCCAATAAATATGATTCCTTCAAGAAGATGCTCAAGTAGTGTTCTCCCTACTGTAACTTGACCCAACTTATGGACTTGTTCGAGATTTATGAAATTGAGTTTAGAAATAAACTCAAAGAGCAAGAAAATGTTGAGGACCTTAAGTTGAAGAAACTAAAAGGTTTAAAATTCAAAAGAAAGCTCATGAGGAAGTTAGAATTGAAGAGGGGAAATGTTTCTCTTGAAACAAGCTCATTGGATGATGATAGCTGTGGCCGAATGTTTGGAGGTATGTTCATACTAGAGAGTTTCTCTACAGTTCCCTATGAGTCTACTTAGGTATTAGATAGTGGTTGTGGTACTCATATCTGTACTTTTGTGCAGGGATTATGGAACAGTAGGAGGTTTGCAAAGAGGGAAATGGACCTAAGAGTTGGAAATGGAGCATGGGTTGCTGCAACAACTGTAAGGACATATAGCCTTTGTTTGCCTAGTGGCCTAGTTTCAGTTTTGAACAATTGTTATTATATTCATGTTATCACTAAGAATATTATTTCTTTTGCGTGTTTAGCAATAGAGGGATTTGAAATTTTATTTTCTAATAATAAATGTCAAATTCGACGCAATAATGCTCTTTATGCTTGTGGAATATATGTTGATGGCATTTAGGTTCTAGATACTAAAACTTAAATTCTGAACATGAACATTGTTAAGAAATCGAGATTGGATAATGAGAAATCCTCATACTTATGGCATTTTCGTCTAGGCCATATAAATGAGACTCGCTTAACCAAGTTTCACAAATGTGGAGACTTAGGCCCAATGGAATGAGAATCCTATGGTGCGTGTGAACCTTGTTTAAAGGGGAAGATGATTAAGGAAACTTTCAAAGGAAAGGGACAGCATGCCACTATTAATTTGGAAATAATACATTTTGATGTATGTGGTCCAATGAGTGTTAAGACACATGAGGTTTTCTTCTACTTCATAACCTCTATCGATGATCACTCGTGATATGGTTATTTGTACCTTATGAGGCACATATTTGAGAATTTTGAGAAATTTAAAGAGTTCAAAATCCAAGTAGAGAAACGGCTTGTGAAAAGTATCATGGCCCTTTGATCTGATTAAGGTGGTGAATACTTAAGCCAAGAGTTTCAGGATTATCTAAGGGATAATGGTATTTTATCCCAATGGACACCTCCTTATACACCCTAACACAATGGAGTGTCAAAAAGGAGAAATCGAACCCTACTCGATATGGTTCAGTCCATGATGAGCTAAGTAGAACTCAGCATATCCTTTTGGGGTTATGCACTTGAGAGCGTAGTTTATATTCTAAACAGAGTGCCATCTAAATCATTTAATCAAACTCCATACGAATTAAGGTGTATGGTAAGAAACCCACTTTTTCCCACCTAAGAGTTTGGGAATGTCTTGCTTACGTAAAAAGGACGAGTTCAGATAAGTTAGGTGCTAAGATTGACAAGTGTCTGTTTGTAGGTTACCCTAAGTAGACTATAGGGTATACCTTCTTTGATCCCAAGTAACAAAATATCCTTGTTTCTAGAAATGCTTAATTCCTCGATAAGGAGCATATACTTGGGAAAGATACTAGCAGCAATCTTGAGTTAGGCACTCAAGAAGATTAAATAGACGATCAACTGATTATACCTACACTTGTTACATAAGATATTGTAAACATGGAACAGCCTACTATAACACCGACATTGCATAGGTCAAGCTGGGCTCCAATCACTCCCGAGCGATACAGGTTTCTCATCACTGATGATAAACATCTCTTCCTTATGGAAGATGATGAGCCCAGAACTTACAAGAAGGTAATGAAAGGTTTAGAATCTGACAAATGGTTAGTAGCCATGAGATCAAAGATGGACTCCATGTATGAAAATCAAGTTTGGAGCTTGATTGATGCTCCAAGTGGGATTAGGCCCGTAGGATACAAGTGGTTTTTCAAGAAGAAAACTAACTTGGACAGTAGCATAGTTACCTATAAAGCAAGGCTGGTTGCAAAAAGTTACATTCCAAAAGGAAGGCATTGACTATGATGAAACCTTTTCACTAGTGGTCATGCTGAAGTTTATTAGGATACTCCTTGCCATTGCTTCTCATTACGATTATGAGAATTGGCAGATGGATGTGAAAACAACATTCCTCAATGGGAATCTAGATAGGGATGCGTATATGGCACAACTCGAGGGTTTTACATCCAAGGATGGCTCGAAGGTATGCAAGTTGTAGAAATCCATTTATGGACTTAAGCAAGCATCAAGGAGTTGGAATATTAGGTTTGATGAGACAA
Organism: Euphorbia schlechtendalii; assembly: GCA_949673415.1. Taxonomy (NCBI): domain Eukaryota; kingdom Viridiplantae; phylum Streptophyta; class Magnoliopsida; order Malpighiales; family Euphorbiaceae; genus Euphorbia; species Euphorbia schlechtendalii. The sequence goes on from CATIWQ010586367.1 coordinate 5,638, forward strand.
TCCTAGAAATTGGTTTTGTGTCAAATGCTAATGAACCCTATGTATATAAGAAGGCTAGTGGGAGTGCGGTCATTTTCCTTGTACTATATGTCGATAAGATATCATTGATAGGAAGCGATATCCTTTTCTTGGAATAGTTACATCATGGTTGTCAAATAGGTTCTCCATTCAAGACCTTAGATAATCAGCTTTTATACTTGGTATAAAGATCTACCGAGATTGATCCAAAGGCTGCTAGGTCTTTCATAAAGTACATACATAGATAAGGTTTTAGCTAGATTTAACCTGGAGTAGTCAATAAAGGGTTATATCCTAAAGTCTCACGAGATTAACCTTTCTAAATCTGAGTGTCCTAGAACACAAGTGGAGAGACTGCGCACGAATGGAATACGCTATGCCTCAGTGATAGGATCCATCATGTATGTTATGGTATGCACTCGGCCTGACATCTTCACCAACAAATTTCAATCTAACCCAGGTGAGAAGCACTAGATGGCCGTTAAAACCATCCTTAAGTACTTACATAGGACTAAGGATATGTTTTTAGTATATGGAAAAGGTGATCTCTCTTTGGAGGGATGCATCGACGCGAGTTTTCAGTTTGATAGGGATGATTATAAGTCCTAGTTGGGGTATGCGTTTATGTTAAACAAAGGGGCAGTTGTTTGAAAAAAATTTCAAACAGGATATGACTACCAATTCAACTACAGAATATGAGAATATAGCTTCTTTAGAAGCGACTAAGCAAGTTATCTGGATAATGGGAGTTATTGGTGATTGGTGTCCAGCATTGTAAATCTGATAGTGGTATATTGTGATAACAATGGGGCTATTGCTCAGGCAAAGGAACCACGGTCTCATCAGAGAAATGAATATGTACTCAGAAAGTACCATCTCACTCAAGAGATAGTAGCTAGGGAAGATATAGATTTAAAATCCATCCCAATGGATCAGAATCTAGTGGATAGACTAACTAAGCCATTAACTCAGGTTAAACATGACCAGCATGTTAACAAGTATGGCATGAAGCACATCAAAAAATTGGCTCTAGTGCAAGTTGGAGATTGTTAGACATGATGTATGCCCTAGAGGCAATTAGGGTAATATAACTTAATTAGTATAATGAACAAATGGTTAAGATAATTATTAATAATAATTGAGTATATTTGTTGCTTAATGGTGTTTTCAATTTATTTATGTATCTCGCTGGTATCATATATGTATAGTATTATATATATGCCCATTGATAAGATAAATTCATGACTACTTCATAGCGTAAAATTGCCCCTAGTCATAGTTTCATTGAGACTGGACATCAATGAAACTGACAGACTAGCATGTGTAGGCTTACTTCTTGGATTAGATCCAAGCAACCGATCTCACGAGCTGAAAATGGTACCTTGAGTTAACACATGAATGTATTCGGGTAATACATTGGAGACTACTATAAGATAGACACTCGTAAATAACTATATCCATGTGTTGGTGTCATGTCTTATTATAGTAGCAGTAATAGTATCCTCAAACTTGAGATACCGGTTACCTTATATAAGAGTTGATATACTTTGGGTTATATTTATTCATACCCTGGATATCAGGATGATACGAGTGATTATGGGTATAGTGATGATCGCATGTTGGTAAGACAAGTAGTCAAGATGTGCTGGTTAATCAAGATAATAATTGATCATGAAAACGTTGTAAGGTAGAATTCAAAACTTAAAATTAACCTAAAGATCTCCGAAGCATGACATGATTGATATAATCAAAGTTAAAAGATTCCATAGATGCTTATAGGCTTATAAAACTTATTAAAGAAACCTAGCATCTAAGTTAATAACATTACCAGTTGATACATGCTTTCTCTTTCTATGGTTGCGGCATTCTCTTAGAGCAATTTGGTAGAACTTCTTTAGCACGAGCCTCTAAACTAGGATAGCCTCTACAATTGATCCATACGGATCTTCACCGACCAAAACCTCATTGAGGTAGATACCATTAGTAGATAGTAGCTACTAGATTGCTTGAAGACCAACCCAAAAATATAAACCGAGAAGGCTCAATTTAATTAAAAAGAGCCTTCAAAATAATTCTTCATTATTTGGAGAAACTCGTGAAGGATCTCGCACAATGAATGAAGAAAGAGATGTCGAACTCATAGAGAAAGGATGAGCTGAAATGTGTAGAATAATGAGAGAGGGAAGGCCTACATATAAGGAAAAGGGGGAGTGTTTAACTCCCCCTCAAACACAAAGTGAGGGAATATTCTCGTCCCACTTAGCGGGTTAGATGCACGGGTCACTTGGACCCGCGGATCCCCTTCACAAGGCAAGCCCTAACGGGCTTTCCTTTTGCTGTGAGCATGGTCTTACGAGCTTGCCACAAGCCCGGGCTTGCGAGCTTACCCCGCACACCGCGCCATTGGGCTTGTTTCTTGCTAGCGCTTGCGGGCTTTTTCAGCTCACGGGTAGCTGCGTAGGCCCCACTGCGAACATCCCATGTTCATTTAGGGCCCACTTGCAATGGGAATTATTCCCTTGTTCCACTCCATGCTATTTTTCCCTATTTTCTCTTTATTCCCTTTAATTATTAATTTGGTCCAACCAATTAATAATTCTTCTAACGAATTTGACAAAAAGGTATTCTCGGCATAAACCCAGTGTGTAGGTTCATTACTTAGTCTGACATAGACCCAAAGTGTGTGACCTCATAAGATCCTAAAGTATTGAGTCACTAGATGTTAACTTAAACTTGGCTTCCCATCCAGGAACCTTCAGGCTCAGTATTCCAGATCGATATGGAACCTGATAGCTCTAGACGATCAAATGGGCTTTCCAGCAAAGGCGTATGATCCCCCGATATTTGGAATGTCACGTGCTTGTGACTTGATGTGGTTCTGTAGTAGTAAAAAATACAATACACTCCTTCCATTTGGTTAAGTACCATCCAGTTTATTGAGTTCGAATTAAGTGTCAACTCATGTAATAGCCGTAGCTATCCTAGAATTAGACTTGTTCACGAAGAACACCACTTGACCATTATGTATCAAGATTGACTAGAAACCTGTTCTATCAATCTTATACTCTGATCAGAGGTTTATGAGTGTGTCACTTCAACAAGGGGCCCTAAGGTACATCTCCCACTATATCACTATATCAGGAGCAAGGGATCCCATCTTGACTACTCAGCTTACCAACATGTGATCATCTCTATACCCATAATCACCCGTATCATCCTGATCTCCAGGGTATGAATAAGTATGACCCAAAGTATAGCAACTCCTATATAAAGTAACCAATATCTCAGGTCTGAGGATACTTGTAGTGCTACTATAATAAGATATGACACCAACACATGGATATAGTTATTTCCGAGTGTCTGTTTTATAATGATCTCCAATGTATTACCCGAATACATTCGTGTGTTAACTCAATGTACCACCTTTAGCTTGTGAGATTAGTTTCTTAGATCTAATCCGAGGAGTAAGCCTACACATACTAGTTTTTCTATTCCATTGACGTCCAGTCTCACACCACCTATCTCCCATTATGTTCTCACACTTTTACGCTATGAAGTACTCACGGACTTTATCTTATCAATGTGCATTTATATAATACTATACATATATGATACTAGTGAGATACATAAATAAATTGAAAAATACTGATAAGCAACAAATATGCCTTCATTATTAATAATAATTATAAACCATTTGTACATTATAGCTAATAAAGATATATCACCCCAATTGCCTCTAGGGCATACATCCTGTCTAACAATCTCCCACTTGCACGAGAGTCAATTGCCCATGTGCCTCATGTCATACTCGTTAACATGCTGGTTATGTTTAACCTGAGTCAATGGCTTAGTTAGCCCATCCGCTATATTCTAATCCATCCGGATGTATTCTAAACTTATATCTTTTTTGGCTACCATCTCCAGAATGAGATAGCACTTTCTAAGTACATGTTCGTTTATTTGACAAGATCGTGGTTCCTTATCCTAAGCAATAGCCCCATTGTTATCGAAATAGATCGCTATTGGATTTACAATACTAGACAACACACCGAGATCACCAATAAATATATTAAGCCAGACAGCTTGTTTAGCCACTTCTGTAGCAGCTAAGTACTCAAATTCCGTGGTTGAATCGGCAGTCATATCCTGTTTAAAACTCTTCCAAACAACTGCCCCTTAAAATAAACACATATCTTGACAGGACTTGTAATCATCCCTGTTAAATTGAAAACTCGCATCGGTGTATCCCTTCAAAGTGAGATCACCTTCTCAATATATTAAAAACATATCCTTAGTCCTACGTAAGTACTTATGGATATTTTTAACAGCCATCTAGTGCTTCTCAATTGGGTCAGGTTGAAATTTGCTCATGACATTCAATGCATGTGAGATGTCAGGCCGAGTGCATACCATATCATACATGATGGAACCTATCACTGAGGCATAGGGTATTCCATTCATGCGCAATCTCTCTTCTTGTGTTCTTGGACACTCAGATTTAGAAAGGTTAATCCCGTGAGACATTGCAAGATAACCCTTTCTTGACTACTCAAGATTAAATCTAGCCAAAACTTTATCTATATATGTACTTTGCGAAAGACCTAGCAGCCTTCTAGATAAATCTCGGTAGATCTTTATACATGTATAAAAGTTTCTTCTCCAACATCTTTCATGGAGAACTTCTTTGACAACCATGAGTTAACTATTTGAAGAAAAGTAATATCGTTTCCTATCAATAATATGTTATTGACATATAATATAAGGAAAATGACCACACTTCCGCTAGCCTTCTTATGTACATAGGGCTCATTAGCGTTTGACACAAAACCAATTTCTCGGATTGTCTCATCAAACCTAATATTCCAACTCCTTAATTCTTGCTTAAGTCCATAAATGGACTTCTACAACTTGCATACATTCGAGCCATCCTTGGATGTAAAACCCTCGGGGTTGTGCCTTATACACATCCTTGTCCAAATTCCAATTAAGGAATGCTATTTTCACATCCATCTACCAAATCTCATAATCGTAATGAGTGGCGATGGCAAGGAGTATCCCGATAGACTTTAGAATGGCAACCTATGAAAAGGTATCATCATAGTCAATGCCTTCTTTTTTACTGTACCCTTGTGAGCATTGGATTTTGAGCCCCACTCATGAGTTTATTGATGAAGCTGTAATTTATTTTCCTTTACTAGTCTTTCACTTTGACAGGGTCTCGGAGGTCCCGGGAGAAGCATTATTTATTTCTTTCAAACCTTAGGTAGTTTTTCTTACTCAGACCAGTCAAGGCTGGGATAAAATTAAACCTAATGCCCATACCAATGTGACAACATCAATATTGGCATTGGCAACATCAATGTCGGCATTGTAACATCGGTACCGATGTCGCTGAGTCAGCAGCAGCAGAATTGTAGAATTTCAGGAAACATGGATGCAATAGTTCTCTATGGCCCTTGTACTCTTGGTTGACCTCTCCAGCATGGTACACACTGTAAGGTGGCTAGAGAGGGTCATCCTCCCTTAGATTGGGGGGTGAAAAGTTAAAATCATGGTAAATAATGATGGATTTTTTAATTTGGATTGAAGGGAGCTCTCCTACAAAAGGAAGGCTCATATTTAGAAAGGAGGGGGGGACTGAATTTCTAAGGAGAAAAAGATGGAAAAGAAAGAGGAAAAGATCTAGAGAGCATTAGGGAGCATTTCTTCATGTGTTCTTGAGCAAAACACCAAACTTTGATCACCAACACTTGAGATTTCGGGTTAGTTAGATTAAATCTTTGAGGTTTAGACTTGAATGGAGAGTCTACAACATCTTTATCAGTCACTTGAAGGTTACTACACCTTCTAAAACATCTACTTTGGCAGGGAATAGAACTCTTCCAAAGATTTTCGATAAATCACCAACCAACAACCAAATCCAAACAAAAAGAAACAAGGAGAGCTTCACGGAGGACTTCATGGATCTTAAAGAAAGTGGATTCATGACTACGGGGTAAGCCTCCGAGTTCCTAGAGTTTGTGCTTACATTTATATGCTTTTCTTTTTGAAGTTTCATTTTCTTTTCGGTTATTTCCGTGTTTGCACACCAATCAGTTTTTCAGGAATTTCGGTATGATTTCAAATATTTTTGAGTAATTTTTTTACATAAAAATATTCTACACATCTTGAGATTTTCGGAATGATAAAGATTGCTTGAAACGGATAAGCATATCAAAAGTTATGAATTTTCAAAGTTTTGTACAAATTTGTTTCGGTTTCCTGGGCAGAATGTTACTGTTTTCATTTCTGGGTTTGATGAAGATTTTTATTGTATATTCAGTTATTTTTATTATATTTCTTAGATCATGAGGTTTCCGTAATGATAAAGATCACGTAAAACGGATAAGTATAAATAAAGTTATGGTTTTTCGAAGTTACGTAAAATTACGGTTCACGGTTTTGGACGATGCGGACTGTTTGATATTTTTCTGTATAAAGCTGTTTTTAAAACTTGATTTCGTTACTTTAAGTATGTTAAACAAATCATGAGCTTTCTGTAATGATAAGAATCGTTTGAATCCGATAACCGTAGTGAAAGTTATGATCTTCGGAAGTTGCGGCCTTTGTCTTTGCTGTTTTCTGCTATTTTTCGTTGCTTTCCTGCAGGTCTGGACCATTGACGTCGGTACCGACATTAAAGAAGTCGGTGTTGGCATTAGGACAATGTTGGTACTAACCTCACCAACATCAGTACTGACCTCACCTTGGCAGAATTGTGTATTTGCTTCGTTTCACTCCTTTTGAGCATGAAATGACCCGCCGAAACCTCTCCGAACTTGGAAATGCACCATTTGTGGTAACCAACTTTCGCATAGAGCTCATTTAAAAGTTATATATGAGTATTTTTTGGAGTTCTAATATATGGATAGAGGTTTGGAGTGGCAACGGAAGTGCTTTAAGTCATCTAAATCGATATCGCCCTTCACGGGGAAGTCGGTAACGATATGGATGACATCATTACCGTTGCTAACCCAAATAATAGCTATGTTATTCCATGTTGACCTAGATTTATGTTTCTAATATTTTTTTAGGAAACCCCCACAAAGGGAACGCCCCGTTCCCGGATATCCGACCCGACAAAATTCTCATGCAGCATTTTCATTAATAAAATGAGCAACATATTTGTATAAAAATGGATCATCTTTCATAATGGAAACCACCAACCTTTGTCGGCATTTTTTATTTAACTCGACCACGTGGGTCCTCCAAAATTTAAATCAAACATACTTGGTGCATTGGCACATATTTGTGTTGTAAAAATATTTCATGCTAACCTTTGTGGATGTAAGTAGATTATGATTTATTTTCCTTCGGGTATCGCACTTCAATAAAAATTATGTATTTGTTAGATCATTTTTATAATAGGATATGGATGTATTCATTTACCTAGATCTCATATATTTTAGGTCATTTGTATTCCCCATCCCTAAATATGTAAATAATCCCCCCTAGACTAGGTGCATTTACTTTCCTAAGTGTTTACTTTCCGCACCTATTTATTGCTTTCCGTATGCATGCTAAAATATAACTTGAAAATGGTTTAGAACGGGATATCACGATATTGGAATCTAGTAGCCACTTGCCTAATATGACTTAAATAACGACAAAATAAGTAACTCATCCGAACCCGAATCTCTATACTACGATATTGTTTAGGCTTAACGGATCTATACTGTACTAAATTTCCCGGAAGAGCTCATCCAGGTGACAACTCTGTATAACGTAGGCTAGAGGTTTAGGCCTCGAGTCTTTAGAATCCTTTCCACAACCATAACAACACATTTTCGAAAACCCCACACCCTATCTCACTGAGGCCGGTGCCTCGCGGCGACCACGTAGGTAGAACTTCGTCCTCTCACAACATCTCAAGGTCCTTTAAAGGAATTATTTACAGATTTATGGGAGCTTTATGAATGGAAACATGGCTCACTTCATCATTTATGTGTTGAGCTATTTGGTAGTGTTATTCAAGGTAGGCTGGTGTGAGCACGGGATTTTACTCCCGACTCGCGAGTTCGATGATGAAGATGTAATTTTTCCCTTGTTAGCATTCCACATTTTGCAGGGTCCTAAAATCGCCCGGAAATCATCTTCCTTGTTTTTTTGGGCCTCTTTTCCCTTAGAGCCCAAATAAAGCCCACAAGTATATGCCATATCGTTAACGAAGTCAACCTCACTGGCAAACCAAAACACCAATTTCTTCATGAAAACAATCCACCATTATACATCAAATGCTGATTTTTTCCACTAAACATCATCCCTAAGTGGTGTTCATCCCACTAAATCAAATGGGTGGAGGAAAAGAAAAGACATATAAAGTGGACTAGCCACTAGGTTAGCGGGGATGCTTTTTGGATTGAAGAGAGCTCATTTGAGCTAGAATTTCGACAACGTAGATGATAGGGGGGAGAACATAGAAAGAAAAGAAAAACCAAAAGAGAACTCAAAGGGAAAACCACAAAAATTCAAAGAGTTTAGTGTTTTTTTAGTGCATTTTTCAAGCCAAAATCTAAGGGATGAAGGACTCCTACCTCCTCTCTTTCTCTCCTTACAAGTCATATTCCCGAAGCCTAGCCTTCCCGCCAAGAGAAGATCTCTACTCTCCATTTTCGCCAAAAACCGCAAAACCAAGCCAAAGAAATGAGGACTTTCCGGGTACTTTCGTGGACCTAGCAAAGTGGATTCACAGCTACGGGGTAAGCCTCTGAGTTCTTAGAGTTTGTACTTACGTTTATGCTTTTCTTTTTGAAGTTTCATTTTCTTTTCGGTTATTTCCCGGCGCACCATTCTGTTTTCTTCGATTTTCAGTATGATTTCAAATCTTTTGGAGAGTTTTGTTTACATAAACATATTCTAAACATCTTGAGATTTCCTGAATGATAAAGATCATCTAAATCGGACAAGTATATCAAAAGTTATGAATTTTCAAAGTTTTGTACAAATTTATTTCGGTTTCCTATGCAGAATGTTACTGTTTTCGGTTCTGGGTTTGACGAAGGATTTTAATGCGTGATTAGTTATTTTTATTAGATTCCTTAGATCATGAGGTTTCTGGAATGGTAAAGATCATTTAAAACGGATAAGTATAAATAAAGTTATGATTTTTCGAAGTTACGTAAAATTATGGCTCACGATTTTGGACAACGTAGACTGTTTGATATTTTTCGGTACAGAGCTGTCTTCAAAACGTGATTTTGTCACTCAGTATGTTAAACACATCATGAGCTTTCCAAAATGATAAGAATTGTTTGAATCCGATAATCATAGTGAAAGTTATGATCGTTTGCAGTTTCGGATTTTTGTTTTGCCGTTTCTGCTGTTTTTTGTGTGTTTTCTGCTAGTCTGGACCGTTTTAAGCCCGGAATGACCCGCTGAGACCCTTCTGAGTTTGGAAATGCACCATTGGGGGTAACAAACCTCTGATTTATAATTATTTAGGATTTTTTATGATTTATTAATGTATTAATACGTTGATCAAAGTTTGGAGTAGCAACGGAAGCGCTTCGGGCCACTCATATCGATATCGCCTTTCACAAGGAAATCGATAACGATATGAATAACATCATTACCGTTGTTAACCCAAATGATGGCTATATTATGCATGTTCGGCTTAGATTTACGTTTCTAAATGTTATTTTAGGTCACTCACATGAAGGGAACTCAAGTTGAAAATAACATGCGGCATTTTCACTGATAAAAATGACCAACATAGTTGAAAATAAAAATGAACAATTTTAATGAAACAAGAATTTCGAAATCTCCATTGTTTTTACCTCAACCACACGGGTCTTGCTAGAATCCAAAACGAACATACTTGTAATGACTTGTGATGTACCGTATTTATGCTAACCGTTGTGGATGCAGGTAGTCTGGGATAGATGTATGTCTAGGATTTATTTTCCTTCGGGTATTGTATATATTTGTACAGAAATTGTAATTCATAGATTAGGCGAGCAGTTGTATCCCCCGAGGTCATGTAATCTTTAATTTTTATTTTTTCAGCATTTACTTCTCGCATTTACTTAATGCTTGATGTATGAATTTACTACTTTCCGCATGCTCGTTAAATCATGCATTCAAACCTCAAAAAACGACTTAAGTGCGAATATGCATAACTAAGAAATACGGTTTTCTGTAGATGTAATTTAATGTGATCCAATAAGAAATAAGCAACTTATCCTGGACCCGAATCTCTGTGTCTTGTTGGGCCGTCCTCCGGATGTTAAGCCTCACGGGACTCTAATTCCTGGAAAGAGCTAATCCAGGTGGTGACTCCACACCAAGAGATGGCGGATTTGGGTTCGAACCGATCTAAAATAATGTTTTCACCCTCTCTTCAAAACCTTTACCCGGGTCCCCGACCCGGCGCAAACCATTTTTCCAAACGCCTTGGTGGACCGAGCCTCTCTACGCGCCCTCGGCCCACCGCTCCGTGTTGTCCGCTCATAGTGGCGACTCCGCTGGGGAATTTTTCTAAAAACTTGTTTTTCCAAAGGTTTTAGATTTTGGATAAGTGCTGAAAATTATTGATCACATTATTCCATTTTTCTCTTAAATATGACATATTCATAATTTCGCATTGCAATAGAAGGAAATAGCCCATAAGTCTAAGGTGCCCTATTTTACCGAGAAACTTACGAAAGTATACTTCGTGACCCCCTGGTGATCGAAGAAACTTAGTGAGTGGATCACATGTTGCCATATCGCATGTACCTCCCTCGTGAGAGGCTTGGAGTGTATTTTAGTGCAACAAGAACCTTCTACATTAGCAACCCATTTACAAACCTCATGTAAATAAACCGTAGGCATTTTTCCCTAGGGTGTTACCAAACACGCGATCATGCATTATATTTTCCTGCAGGTACACTTCTTAGTAGCTTCCTGATACTAAGATGAACCAAACTTAGGATAGAGACTAGCCACAAACCCTACACATGAGAGTTATATGGTTGGAAGATTGAACGTTGCATGCTATGTGCTATGTATATACTGCTTTCAATTTATCACTGAACAAATGTCATACTGACCACACATTTTTGTGCAGACACTTGAACACACACACTCATGTACATATCACGATATCAAACCAATATTACATACACTTAGGCACAATTGACACAATAGATTGTGTCACCCTAGGACAACATAAAACCACTTAGGGACATCACTTACCCCTTTTTTTCAGTGAGATGTCCACTTGACATCCCGCTATTAGCCTGCACATGGCAAACATACCTTCCTTTTACTACGTAATGTCCACTTGACATCCGACACTTAGCTCACAAGGGGCAATAATGCATCCGACACATCATCTTTGAGATGTTCACTCAACATCAAACTCACAGCCCTTCCGGGGCAATCATACACACCAAAGGCCCAAACGGGGCAAATACCTACCCAAAACCATTTTTTTCCTACATTAAAGTATATCCCAGTTGATGTCCTAAGCCCACACCAGGCAAACCTACTTCAAAAATCTTACTTTACCAAATCTTCAAAGGTATATGCTTCATACCCGAAACAATTTTGACCTCCTCATGAGAACTAGTCATAGCAATCAAACCTCCGTCCACTTAGAATCATGGATTTCTAAGCCTAGGGTATAATACACCGTTGCACCCGAACTTGAACCTAGAATTAGAAGACACGATAAGACAACGTCACTCAAGATAGGATCATCTCTGGTTATAGCAGTGCTTACTCGATGCTCGAACCTCCACCTGTTTGGAGTTAGAAACCAAAGGGTATAACACACCGTTCTACCCAAACTCAAACTTAGAATTAGAAGACGTGACAAGACAGTGTTACCTAGAAAGAGGATCATCCTTGGTTATAGCGGTACCCACTTGGCACCTGAACCTCTGCCCGTTCAAGGCAACAAACCCACTATACTAAGAGTCACACGGTACAATGCACTAGTTACCCAGACTCACACGATTGTGTGGAAGCTAAAGCCACCCATGACATGAGAAAGAGCTACAGTTGCGAATTCTCAAAAAGCCTATTACCCCACGGGTAATAGGCAACCACCACCTATTTGTTCCAAATAGATTGATAAACACAACCCTCGACATCACAGAGATGTCACCTCAAACTATTTACCTATTACCACACGGTAACTTGGTCATTTTACGATATCATACAAACATCGTACAAATCTCAAATCCAACCCCCGTTGTTGGATTTTCATCTTCACATGTTTTCATCTTTACTTAATGACTAACCTTTTTGTTTCAAATGGATTGACATTCATGTTATTTCACATCATGGCATTCTAATCCTTTGTGATGTAGTCATGACATATATGCATGCCATGCATCTGTTAAAAGTCTATCGCCATGCATTTCATGGTGCTTGCTAGGTCATATTTAGCTGATATCTCATCAATATCACACACTTAGTTTTAAATGACACATGATGCAGCGCTACCTAGGACCACACACATGGTGGTTCCCGCTTGGCACTTGAACCTCTAATTATATGGGGCTCCAACACAAATCATTCACCAAAGGCCACACATAGTGATCAATTTCATTCACAGTATATATATATACACATTACTTTCACTAGGGTACAACACACTGTTTACCCGACTCACACAAACAATGCAAGTGAAGCCTATTCACAACACGAGAATACGCCATGGTTATTCTCAACCTTGATATCACCGCATGATATTACACCAATATCTTCTTCACCTCAAATTCACACGACATAGGTGGAAAAATTTACCACATCATACCTAGCTTAGCAAGTATATCATTTTTTATCTTGATTTTTTAACCTAGTTTGTTTCAAATGGATTGACAAATAGGAAATTTATATCTTCATGACATTTTGACCCTTCGTAATGCAACCGTAATGCATGCACATCATGCAGATTTGTCGAGTCAATCATGCAATCACGCATCACTTATCCGGCATGCATGATCTCATGAATGGCTGGCTCATCACCTCATCCAGATTTCCTAATCCCGATTTGGTAGGAAGGAGGAGCGTTATGTCCAGCTACCTCCACAAAGTATCAACGGTGAAATGACCACTGTCTTGATTGACCTCGCTAACAATGAGAATCTCTGAGATTATAGGGAATCTCTGGCCCCCACAAAATTTTGACAAACTATCAGTCTTTGAGGAGATTTTTGCCAGCATCACATGCCAATTTGTCAATTGGAGATCTTACTGGAAATTACGCAAAACACAATTGGACTTAATATAAGCCATTCATCCAGAATCTGATATAGTTTGGGTAGTTGCAACCATGACAAAACTTTTGGGAAAATGACTAGTCAGGGTTAGTGCAAGCCAGTGCTATCCGATCCACAAAGCCTTGAATTCAGTTTGTTCAGTTAGATCATCCCGAAGGATTTTTAACAAGCTAGCATTTGCCCAGACTCATGGCTCTATCAATGGCAAACGTTACAGTCACTCTTCGAGGAAATACTTACCTCTAAAGATGGCTCAACCTGAGAATCACTACAGCCACTCATCTGTAATTAAGGTTTCAATAAGGAACTGAATGAATGGGTCCTCAACACTTGATGCCCATCATGGTAGCAGCTCTCGACCACACACGATAGCCAAGTTCCTAACTTTCGACAAAACTACTAACCTACTCCATCGGTAGGGTATGATGATGAATGGCTTCCCGGGAAGTTTTATGATGACGAAGCTAATGGATTATAAGGGAGAAGGAAATCCCTGATCATATCTGATCAACTATCTGACTATGATGTTCACTCGAGAGAAAGAGGCAGCTCGCATCTTCTTCAATGATTCTAGAGGGTATTAGATTATCCAACGATCAAACACAAATGTTATATAGAATCAAAGATAAGTCGAAAGTGCGGCATGTGGCAACATCGGTACAGGAGGATGGAGCAGAAAAGTCGATTCTAAATACAGCTAGACAAGGAATCTTTTTATTATCTTCATACACATATCATGCATATATCATAATATGTTCATACCATACGCATACATAGCATGCATCACATGTTTGACATGCACACATAACATGGTGTATGAATATATCTTATGCATATGGCCACAACCATTAATTTTATGCTGGATTACATACAACAAGGTTTGATTTCTTATTTCTTTCGCACACACTCGCAATTTATGTTTTCCATTACTTTCATTTTTTATATGCCCATGGAACACATCGAGGAAAAAGATAGGGTCATAAGCATCACAATCTCTGGTATCTAACCGGAATGGATACTTCTCCATCTCATTCTCGTTCATCCCTTCCATGCAACTTAATGTCACATCGACATTACATATATGATCATATCATCCTTTGGAATCATACCCTTCAATTGAATACTCATACGTGATTATCTCATCATTCTAGCATTCGCTTGGTATCACAACGATACCACTTAGGGTTGTGTAACTCTACCCAACCTTATTCCTGACATATTTATCAAACACCCTCAATCGTTATACACTAAAAATCTCGTTTCATCTCAACTCTAAATCCACTTCAATACCCCACCAACATCATAAAGTCCAACACGTACATATGGTGTACGTAACCATACCAAACACCCTTAGTCCCTACACACTAAAACGAGTAACAATCTCATTTTATCCCAACTCCAAACCCACTTCAATGTCTCTCCGACTTCATAGCATCTAGTATGTACATATGGTGTACATGATCATGTCAAAAGCTCTCATTCCTTATGCAATAAAAAGAGCAATAATCTCATCATTCACTTTGATGTCCCTCCGACATCATAAACTCTTATCCGTGCATATGGCGTACGTGACCATTTCATACATCACATGCATACATGTGTTCCATGGGTATCCCTCAGGATTCTTTATTTTACATTATTTTAACTACTTACTCTATTTGTTCTTTTGAACACTACACACACATTCTTTACTTTTTATTTGACATCAACATTAACCCCTTGCTTTGCAGCCATTGCCTTGCATGCACATTATACACATTTATGGTTATGTGTTTAATCTAACAATACCATACATCGCATACATGAAATAAACTTCTTCTAAGTTTCGATGAGAAGGATCAAGAATCTCACCAGCAATTGAATGACTACCTCGTTTAACCACTTGGGTTTGAGTCAAAAGTTCCAAATACCTCTAACCAAGTCAAGGTTAAGTCGAATCTAGCTTTTGAGTTAGATTTGGAGGAGTCAATCCAAACAACATCCATTCTTTCATCCATTTGACATCATATCCCAATAAGGTCATTCTTAATTCCCAAATGAGTCCATCATTCTACGGGAGATTTATCTTTTGAGCTCACATTTTTGTATATATAAATATATATACATATATAAAATAAAATAAAGAATTGGCCTCTCCGGTTAACAAGACAATCAATTTATCATGATTATTTTGCTTGAGTTTTGCTTGAGAACTCTATGCGTTCATTTTAACATACACATGTTGTTTTTAGTGTACATGTTGCATCATTACATGAGATTAACTTGGGTACCGCTGAGAAAAACTTCAAGTGGCAACCATTCATGCGACTTGGGCCTCTATGAGAGAAGATGAGGTAATAAAAACAAAGAAGCCAGTGGTAACATTCATCACCCTCCACAACGACAATCACATCTTCTAAAAAAAGCCTTGCTATCTCAAAGATTATAAACAAAGACGGAGTTTCCACACAAAGATCCTATTTAAAGAAGGGGTCATCACAAAGTGAAAAGAATTCTTAGTCCTCAAAATGCTTACAATTCAAAGCTGGGACAAAGTTCCAGAAGCATCTCTGTCACAAGAAAAGCTTCTACAAAAGATGAAGCTCACAACTGTAAGGCCGAGCATAAGAATGACTCTTCAACTTTCTTAATTGATATGTATTGTAAAACAGCTCGTCGAACTAAAAATAGCAAGGTTCGGGCAAAAATTCGAGCATCAGTGAGGCGCTAGCTATAAAACCCTCACGGGATAGTTAGCAATAGAGGTCAGGGTCCTAAGTGTTTACCAATGGTGGTACCCAATTTAAGTTCATCAATGAAATTAACATTTGCACTAAGTCATATGTTGTGCATTACAAGGAATGCTTTCATGTCCACAAGTCAAAATCGCAGGTAGATAAACATCATACTTGTATACTTGAAAACCTGAAAGGACAATCCAAACAAAGTTTGATAGATTGAAAACCAGTAAGGGCAGTCTATGCAAATATCAAATTCATCATCTTCATCTAGGAATAGAAAAAGACATCATCCATCGCAGAGCCAAGGATGAGTATCATCTAGTTTCCTTCGCAACATGGGTCATCATGATAAGAAGTAACCTACAATGCTTCAAAGCTCGATAAATAGTATCAGTTATCACAATCAACTTTAGGGTTTATGTCAATGTCACCATTGTTATACCATATAGGGAAGACGTGATTGTCAAGAAATGTTTGACTCATCTAAATCTACTCAGGACTAGATTCAGGCCTCGAACCTGACTCTGATATAACCATAAAATTGAACTTTGACTCGAACCTGTAACCTTCGTCATTCCAAAGGAGGCCTTTATCCACAACTCGGTTTAACCTTACCAATATGGGGCATCAGCTAGACAGTCTTACGCAATATCAAAGAAAGGTTGCATTCACATGCATTTTTACTTTATACATATCATAGTTGCACATGTAAATCTTATTTTGTAGGAAAATCCAACAATCCTTGCAACATGGCTAGGGGAAAATCCCTAATTTTTTAGGACCTATTAAGGTCCCCATCTTTTATGGAACTATTACGGTCTGCATCTTTCTTGGACTTATTACAGTCCATACCTTTCATGGACCTATTATGGTCCATACCTTTCATGGACCTATTATAGTCTGCATCTTTCCTGGACCTATTACGGTCCGTATCTTTCCTGGACCTATTACGATCCACATCTTTCATGGACCTATTACTTCCACATCTTTCCTGGATTTATTACAGTCCGCATCTTTCATGGACCTATTACGGTCTGTATCTTTCGTGGACCTATTACATTCCGCATCTTTCATGGACCTATTACGGTCCGCATCTTTCATGGACCTAATGTGGTATGCATCTTTCAATGGATCTATTATGGTCCGCATCTTTCAATGGACCTATTACAGTCCACATCTTCCTGACTTACTACAGTCAATGAACCTATTACGGTTCGCATTTTTCATGGCCCTATTACGGTTCACATCTTCTCTAACTATTTACAATTGGTGGACTTTCTACAGTCCACACATTTTCCTGACTTATCACAGTCAACGGACCTATCACGGTCCATATTTTCCCGACTTATCACAGTCAACAGACCTATTATGGTCCACATTTTCCCAACTTATCATAGTCAACAATCCTTATTCTCTGACTTATTAAAGTTAATGGACCTATTACGGTCCATATCTTTCCTAACTTATTATAGTCAATAGACTTTCTATAGTCCATCATCCTTTCAAACCTTTCTTTACCAATAGCGACAAGAGAAAAGTCGAAAACAAGGGGAAAACTATTGTTAAACAGGCCTCCTTCAAGCAGCATTACAACATCATAAAAAGCCTCCCAAAATAATGGAGCGGTCATCGGGACATCCCCGAAATCTCAAACTCAAAATTCCACATTTATCATGAACCCTCATGTTTTAATTCTTAATTGAAAGGGTAAAATTTTTTGCTTTCGGCAATCTCAATCAAGGAATTAAAACATATCTCACCAATATCTACTAATGAAATTCCTCATTTTTGCAGCTACCCCCTCAACCCACAAGGGACATCTATGTCAGACTCACAGCAGTCAACGCATCAACAAAGGCATGAAGCGCACGGCTTTCATCCTTTCCCCAGCAGTTCTAAGGGTCACAGTTAACCTAGAAGTCAACTCACAAGGGGCATTAAATTCAGACTGCAACGGTCAACCATCCCACAGTGGATTTCGATAAAGATTTACTACAGCCAACGCATCAACAAAGGCATGGAACACACGACTTTCATCCTTTCCCCAGCAGTTCCGAGGGTCACAGTCAACCCTCGATCAACTCACAAGAGGCATCCACCGTAGACTTTCTACAATCCGGGTATCCTTCGAGACTTCCTACAATCCGCATTCCTTTTCTGAATTTTTACAATCAATGGACTTTCTACAGTCCGCATTCTTTTTTCAACTTTTTATAGTCACTGGACTTTCTACAGTCCGCATTCCTTTTTCAAGTTTTTACAATCACCGGACTTTCTATAGTCCGCATTCCTTTTCTGACTTTTTATAGTCACCAGACTTTCTACAGTCCGCATTCCTTTTCCGACTTTTTACAGTCACCGGACTTTCTACAGTCCGCATTCTTTTTTTGACTTTTTACAGTCACCGGACTTTCTACAGTCCGCATTCCTTTTTTAACTTTTTATAGTCACCGGACTTTCTATAGTCCTCATTCCTTTTTTGACTTTTTACAGTCATCGGACTTTCTACAATCCGCATTCCTTTTTTGACTTTTTACAGTCACCGAACTTTCTACATTCCACATTCTTTTTTCGACTTTTTACAATCACCGAACTTTCTACAGTCCGCATCCTTTTTCAACTTTTTACAGTCACCGGACTTTCTACAGTCCGCATTCCTTTTTCGACTTTTTACAGTCACCGGACTTTCTACAGTCCACATTTCTTTTCTGACTTTTTACAGTTACCAAACTCTCTACAGTTCGCATTCCTTTTTCAACTTTTTACAATCACCGGACTTTGTACAATCCGCATTCCTTTTCTGACTTTTTACAGTCACCGGACTTTCTACAGTTCGCATTCTTTTTTTGACTTTTTACAGTTACCAGACTTTCTACAGTCCGCATTTCTTTTCCAACATTTTACAGTCACCGAACTTTTTACGGTCCGCATCCTTTTTCAACTTTTTACAGTCACCGGACTTTCTACAGTCCGCATTCCTTTTTAGACTTTTTATAGTCACCGGACTTTCTACAGTCTGCATTCTTTTTTTGACTTTTTACAGTCACCGGACTTTCTACAGTCCGCATTCTTTTTTCAACTTTTTACAGTCACCGGACATTCTACGGTCCGCATGCTTTTTCAACTTTTTACAGTCACCAGACTTTCTACAGTTCACATTCCTTTCTAGATTTTTTTACAATCACCGGAATTTCTACAGTCTGCATTCCTTTTTCGACTTTTTATAGTCACCAAACTTTATACAGTCCACATTCCTTTTCTGACTTTTTACAGTCACCGGACTTTCTACAGTCCGCATTCATTTTTTGACTTTTTACAATTCTCATTCTTTTTCAGACATTATTACAGTCACCGGACTTTTTACAGTCAACGGACTTTCTATAGTCCTCTTTCCCTCCAACTTTCTACAATCAGCGAACTTTCTACAGTTCGTGATTCTTTAAATTTTTTGCAGTCAAATGAACTTCTTACAGTTCACTTTCTAACTCGACTTCGTATAGTCAAATGAACTTCCTATAGTTCACCACTTGAACTTCTTGGAGTTCACCAAATGAACTTCCTATAGTTCACCACTTGAACTTCTTATAGTTCACCACTTGAACTTCCTAAAGTTCACCATTTGAACTTCCTACAGTTCACCCTTTGAACTTCCCACAATTCACCCTTTGAACTTCTTACAATTCACCATTTGAACTTCCTACAGTTTGCCATTTTTCTCAGGCTTTCTACAACTGAACGAACTTCTCACAGTTCACCTTTTGAACTTCTTACAGTTCACCAAATGAACTTCCTATAGTTCATGACCTACCGACTTTTTACAGTCAAAATGAACTCCCTGTAGTTCTCCATACCTTCAGACTTCCTACAGTTCACCATTTGAACTTCCTATAGTTCATCACTTGAACTTCTTACAGTTCACCATTTGAACTTTCTATAGTTCACCACTTGAACTTCTTACAGTTCATTAACCGAACTTCTTATAGTTCACCTTCGAAGCTGACTTTTTACAGTTAAATGAACTTCTTACAGTTCGCCTTCTAACCTGACTTTTTACAGTCAAATGAACTTCTTACGGTTCGCCCTTTACCCCGATTTCTTATAGTCGGATGAAATCCTTGTAGTTCACCACACCTTTTCGACTTCTTACAATCGAATGAACTTCCTACAATTCACCATTTGAACTTCTTACAGTTCACCATCTGAACTTCTTACAGTTCTCCATTTGAACTTCTTATAGTTCATCACCTTGAACTTCTCACAGTTCACCATTTTTCAAGCTTCTTACATCCGAACGAACTTTCTACAGTTCACCATTTGAACTTCCTACAGTTCACTGAACGAACTTCCTACAGTTCACCTTCCACTAACTTTTTATAGTCAAAAGGATTTCCTACAGTTAGCGCCCTCTTTTTCAAGCTTTTTACAACTAAACGAACTTCCTACAGTTCACCATTTTTCTCAATTTTTTTATTTTTTCCAACTGAACGAACTTCTCACAATTCATCTTTTGAACTTCTTACAGTTCACCACCTTGAACTTCCTACAGTTCACCACCTTGAACTTCCTACAATTCACCATCTGAACTTCTTACAGTTCACCATCTGAACTTATTACAGTTCACCATTTGAACTTCCTACAGTTCAAAATCCCGACTTCTTACAATCAAACTGAACTTCTTACAGTTCACCTTTACCCTAACTTTTTAAAGTCAAACTAAACTTCCTACAAATCACCTTTTACCTTGACTTTTTACATTCAAATGAACTCCTTACAGTTCACCACACCTTTCGACTTCTTACAGTCGAATGAACTCCTTATAGTTCACCACACCTTTTGGCTTCTTACAGTCGAATGAACTCCCTGCAGTTCACCACACATTTCAACTTCTTACGGTCGAATGAACTCCCTATAATTCACCACACCTTCCGACTTCTTACAGTCGAATGAACTCCCTGCAGTTCCCCATACTTTTCGACTTCCCACAATCGAATGAACTTCTTACAGTTCATGACCTACCAGCTTTACATAGCCAAATGAACTTTCTACAGTTCACGCCTAGTCCTGGCCTTTTTATGGTCAATGAACTTCCTACAATCCACGTCATCAGTAGGCTTCTCATAACCTACACACAGGACTCTCAACCAGGAGAACAGAGATGCTCTGTCAACGTTCTCTCCCCAACGGTTCTGATGGTATTAACCAGCCAAAGGTCAACCTCATGGGGGGCAGTCATTGCCAACTAGGCAATTCACCATGGGGAATCAAGAGAACAATTACCGAAGGATTCACTAAGAAGAAAGCTTTCAGCCAACATCCCCAAGGAAGTGCCAACCATGACCGGGCAGGTATTGTCTCTAAACCTCGTTGCTCTTTCAATCATGGGACCATATGGATCTCATATTAGCAGTGATCCCACAAGGGGTAGCTTGTGAACACGAGATTTTACTCCCGACTCGCGAGTTCGATGATGAAGCTGTAATTTTTCCCTTGTTAGCATTCCACATTTTACAGGGTCTTGAAATCGCCCGGAAATCATCTGCCTTGTTTCTTTAGGCCTCTTTTCCCTTAGAGCCCAAATAAAGCCTGCCTGTATATGCCATATCATTAACGAAGTTAACCTTACTGGAAAACCAAAACACCAATTTCTTCATCAAAATAATCCACCATTACACTTCAAATGCTTATTTTTTCCACTAAACATCATCCCTAAGTGGTGTTCATCCCACTAAATCAAACGGGTGGAGGAAAAGAAAAGACATACAAAGCAGACTAGCCACTATCATTTGAGCTAGAATTTCAACAACGTAGATGATAGGGGGGAGAACATAGAAAGAAAAGAAAAACCAAGAGAGAGCTCAAAGGGAAAACCAAAAAAATTCAAAGAGTTTAGTGTTTTTTAGTGCATTTTTCAAGCCAAAATCTAAGGGAAGAAGGACTCCTACCTCTTCTCTTCCTCTCCTTACAAGTCATATTCCTGAAGCCTAGCCTTCCCGCCAAGAGGAGATCTCAACTCTCCATTTTCGCCAAAAACTGCAAAACTGAGCCAAAGAAACGAGGACTTTTCAGGTACTTTCATGGAGCAAGCAAAGTAGATTCACGGCAACAGGGTAAGCCTCTGAGTTCCTAGAGTTTGTTCTTACGTTTATATGCTTTTCTTTTTGAACTTTCATTTTCCTTTCGGTTATTTCCCTTTTCCGCGCACCATTCTGTTTTCTTCAATTTTCAGTATGATTTCAAATCTATTTAAGAGTTTTGTTTACACAAACATATTCTAAACATCTTGATCTTTCCGGAATGATAAATATCATCTAAATCAGACAAGTATATCAAAAGTTATGAATTTTCAAAGTTTTGTACAAATTTATTTCGGTTTCCTGGGCAGAATGTTACTGTTTTCAGTTCTGGGTTTGACGAAGATTTTTATTCCATGATTAGTTATTTTTACTTAATTCTTTAGATCATGAGGTTTCCAGAATGGTAAAGATCATTTAAAACGGATAAGTGTAAATAAAGTTATGATTTTTCGAAGTTACATTAAATTACGGCTCACGATTTTGGACAATGCGGACTGTTTGATATTTTTCGGTATAGAGCTGTCTTCAAAACGTGATTTTGTCACTTTCAGTATGCTAAAAACATCATGATCTTTCCAAAATGATAAGAATCATTTTAATCCGATAATCGTAGTGAAAGTTATGATCGTTTGAAGTTTCAGATTTTAGTTTTGCCGTTTCTGCTATTTTTTGTGTGTTTTTTTGCAGGTCTGGACCGTTTTAAGCCCGGAATGATCCGCTGAGACCCTTTTGAGTTTGGAAATGCACCATTGGGGGTAACAAACCTCTGATTTGTAATTATTTAGGATTTATATATGATTTATTAATGTATTAATACATTGATCAAAGTTTGGAGTAGCAACGGAAGCGCTTAGGGCCACTCATATTGATATGGCCTTTCACAAGGAAATCGGTAACGATATGAATAACATCATTACCATTGTTAACCCAAACGATGGCTATAATATGCATCTTCAGCCTAGATTTACGTTTCTAAATGTTGTTTTAGGTCACTCACACGAAGAGAACTCAAGTTCTTGGATAACCGACCCAACAATATAACATGCGGCATTTTCCCTAATAAAAATAATCAACATAGTTGAAAATAAAAATGAACAATTTTAATGAAACAAGAATTTTGAAATCTCCATTGTTTTTACCTCGACCACATGGGTCTTGCCAAAATCCAAAACGAACATACTTGTAATAACTTGTGATGTGCCGTATTTGTGCTAACGTTGTGGATGCGGGTAGTCTTGGATAGATGTATGCCTAGGATTTATTTTCCTTCTGGTATTGTATATATTTGTACAAAAATTGTAATTCAAAGATTAGGCGAGCGATTGTATCCCCCGAGGTCATGTAATCTTTAATTTTTATTTTTTCTGCATTTACTTCTCGCATTTACTTAATGCTTAATGTATGGATTTACTACTTTCTGCATGCGCGTTAAATCATGCATTCAAACCTCAAAAAACGACTTAAATGCTAATATGCATAACTAAGAAATACAATTTTCTGCAGATGTAATTTAATGTGATCCAATAAGAAATAAGCAACTTCTCCTAGACCTGAATCTCTGTGTCTTGTTGGGCCGTCCCCCAGACGTTAAGCCTCACGGGACTCTAATTCCTGGAAAGAGCTAATCTAGGTGGTGACTCCACACCAAGAGACGGTGAATTCGAGTTTGAACCTATCTAAAATAATGTTTTCGCCCTCTCTTCAAAACCTTTTCCCGGGTCCCCAACCCGGCGTAAACCATTTTACCAACGCCCCGGTGGACCGCGCCTCTCATCCCGCGCGCCCTCCGCCCACCGCTCCGTGTCGTCTGCTCATAGTTAGTATGGAATAGAAGACTCTATTTGGCTGAACAAAGTTAATGGCTTGAGCTGAAGCGTCTGGTCTGTTTGGAAGCTCCAATGATATTCTTGACCACAGTCTCTGAATCCTTCGTTGACCTTCAGATTTCTCTTCATATTCCACATAATGGTGATAGTTTTTTATGGGTTCTCAGGCTAAAAAGGATCTATTCAGTAGTGTCTTTTTGTGCTGGTTATTACGAAACAAATAATTGGCCAATTCCATCTTGCTCTTTTTAGCTCATTTGGAACACTTGTATGCTCCCCCCTTGTGCATTTTTTGCGTGCCTTTTACTTCATAGGAAAATATAGACGAGAGAATTTCTTTTATCTTATGGATGCACTTCAATCATGGACTCACTTTGTATGTTTTGTTAGAAAAGTGAATCAATTGATCACTTATTCCTTTTTTGTTATAATAGTTGGTTAATTTAGTGCAGGGCTTTCAAATGGCTTGGTGTTTGCATCCCTATTCTCGATTGTACTTACAGTTCTTATTGCTATGGAGATCTCTTTTCAAGCCAGGCATTACGAAAGAACTTACAACAAATATTTGGTTTTCTATTACATGGAGCATCTGAAGAAAGAGGAACAAATTTGTTATTGAAGGAACTCAAGGAAGTGAAGACTTGTTTGTAGCTAACGTACATCAATGTTGGCTATCTTTTAAGATTAGGAATAAGTTACTCTCTTTTTCAGCTTCTAATCTTTTGATTGATTCGAGCATTCTTTGTGTATGATAACTTTGTAATTAATTGGCAAATTCATAATTTATTACTTGCTCTTTCTAATATAGTGTGGTGGGGTGCATTGTAGGTATGAGTGGGTACTAAAATAGTTGGGATGTCCATCTCAAATTTTCACTCAATCCATTTCTCTTAAAGAAATTTTACAGTGGCAGATTAGGCAAGGAGATCGAAGAAGGTTGGAGATTTCATCTTCAATAAAGATTGGTCAGACTTACCAATTGGAATCCCTGATTTAGTAAGATAGCAAATTGAGCAAATCTAAATTATTAGTGAACTTCATGTTACTTGTTTTTGGAGACTGGCAAGTAATGGTCTTTTTGTTGTTAAGCAATTTCATCATTTTTTTTATTTTTTATGTTGAAACAGTGTTTCTTTATCCCTGGGCAATGAGTTTCGATATATTGGGGTTATCAGTATTTATAGAAGCTTTGATTTTCATGCTTCTACTAATTGTTGGTTTAGTTTATGCATGGAGAAAGGGAGCATTAGAATGGTCTTAGCTCATGAATATTCGTCAAAAAATAATTTAAAAAATAACATTGAAACGCACCCGTAATTTCCCATTGGCCCTATCTATAAAAAATTTTGGCATCCACACCTTTCTCCTTCACACTCTATCATTATTTCGAAGATTTTTGGGGGTGTGACTGGTTGTAAATCCAACATGTTTTATGCTTAATTATACATCTTTATGATTATGTTTTCATCTTTATGAGCTTTGTTACTACAGTTTCTGTCAGTTCATGGTTTTTAGGCAATTTGAATGAAAGTTGGATGAAATGGCCATAACCAGCAATTCACCGATATCCTGGTATGTCCACCAAGAACAGTAGCTAGTCTCGGTGATTTCCGCAATTCCAGAATCTTCCAGAACGTAAAAAAAATATCCAATTGGAAGATAAGATTGTAAAATTCAAGGTAGAATCATCAATATGGGAAAAATCTATCTCTAATGAGTTTTGATCAAAGAAAGAGTTATTCTCTGTCAAAAATTCTTTCTTGAAAGAAGAATAAAACTCTACCATTTTTATCTATAAGTAAAAGACTAAAGGATAAAGCCAAAGAAAGACAAACATTATAGATTCGGCCAATTTTGCTATAAATAGAGGCCGAATCCCACAAGAAGAATAATCTATCTTAGTCTAGTATAGTCGTAGTTCAGTCCAATTTAATTCAGAGTTAGAATTATATTTATGCTTACATTTCCAAATTCCTTTAGAATTAATTCAATTTGTTTCTAGCTCAATTCAACTATTTTTCCCTTTCAAAACACTTTCAGTTCAGTTTGATTTCAAATTTGTAACTTGTTTTAAGTTCTTTTACTTTAGTCGCAATTTTTATATTCAAGGCTCTTTATCTTTTATTGCTTTTAATTTAAGTCATTTCTAGCTAAATTTGTTGTAACTTGACCAAATAAAGGTTAAGACAATGTTTGATTAATGTGATGACTTAAATCTGAATGCAACAAACGACAAGGTGACTTATTTGTTAATCTCGGTACCTATTTTAATTGAATCTTTAAGTTCTCTGTGGTGTGATCAGCCGAAAGGTAAGTTTTTGTGATTTATTATTATCTCTAACTTTTGCATCCGTAATTATGCCTAAGAAGGTGTAAATGAAATTAGTCTCTTTATCATCACTGAGAGTAAAGATACAATGATCTAAAGCCTGTTGAGAGTTTTACTACCTGTCGGTTAGGGTTTAGGCTTTTGTAATATTTATTGCTATTTTATAGTGAGCTTTCTGGTGCGATGTTGAGAGTCATGATGAGTAAGAAGATGATTGAAGCATGAAGCACGGTCCTCATATGAAGTAAGGAGGAGTTGTTATAGTGCAAAGTGCTAGTATAACTAAACCTAAGTCATAGTGCAATTTATCCCTTGTCAAGTTATCATTATGATGCATGGTTTCCCTTAAATTGGTTGAGTCAGTCTCTTAATTAATTGTTTGACTCACTATTTTCAGTTTTCAACCCATAATATTTTCAAAAATAACAATCTGGTCATCTTAAATAATTCTAATTAGGAACCACTTAGCAAATACCGTTCCATGTGGATTCGACCCTATTTACCACTAACTACAAATTACTTTTCGTACAAGGATTATTTTTTGTGGTCTCGACAGCTATCAAATTTGGGTGTCGTTGCCAGGGAACAATTTCTTTTAACTTTGTTTTTCTTATTGAATGACCATAACCACAACTAGTGGCAATGGACTCCTCTTGGACCTAGAAATCAAAAAATCCAACCGAACTCACGCTGGGCAAGTTCGTGAACAAAGAGAGTCTTGGTATCTTACAAAGACTTTAATTGAACCCAACAATGATCCAACTTTAGCAAAAGGAGTGTTCAACCAAACTGACTTAGGTATTGAACTTGAACAAGCCACAATGACTGTGGCTGATATAGAGCGGTCGATTAAGGACCTTGTAACGATTGCTGTGAATCAACAATCGCTATGTATTACTTAATCAGTAGAGATTGAAGCCAACTATTTTGAAATGAGGTCTAGATTTATCTAGAGCTTACCTAAGTTCACCGAGATAGCTACTAAAGATCCATACATACACTTGCAGCAATTCCACATGACGTGTGTTACAATGAAGCCACAAAGATTCTCTTTAGACTTGGTAAAGCTCAAATCTTTCCCATTTTCTCTTGAAGATACCGCAAAAGACTTAGTTTGCTGTCTAACACCAAATTCACAACATGGGTACATATGCCCAAAGTCTTTTTAGAAAAATTCTTTTCAGCAATGAGATACCACTTTAAGAAGGCAGATTTGTGCAGTAAAAATGAAGGATACTGAGAATCTCCATAACTTTTATGAGAGATTTCAACACCTTGTCATTTGCTGCCCTCCTCATTATTACACATCATAAGCCTTAGTCTAAATCTTCTATGAAGGACTCCTCGAGATTAAATAAGAAATCATTGATGTAGTAAGCGGAGGAGCCATCATCAATAAATTTCCCACAGAAGTTTGGGAACTCATAAAGACTATGGTAGATAATGTGCAACAATTTAGTAATCATAACCACAAATCTACCTCAAGGATAGTTGGCAAGATCAATGGTTATAAACTTAATGATAAGATAGATAACTTGTCTAAGCTTGTACATGCCATGACTGTCAAGAATGAAGTAGCTAAAGCGTGTGAAATTTGCACAAAGACCAACCATGCAGTGAATGAATATCCATGCATTGGTAACCTAGAATTTGAGCAAGTCCACACTATGGGTTACTATAGGAGTAGGAAAATATATGCGATACCTCAACAAAGGAATCACGCTGCATGGTGAGAAAATCCTCCATTAGGATTAGGCAACAATGGTCGCTAACAACAATAGGGATAAGAAAGTAGGCCGCTCTGAAACCTACATAGCATATGGTACCACTCTTGCTGAGACAACCTCAATAACAAATTACGCAACAACAACATTTTAATAACACATCTCAAAGGAGTCATATAACTTGTTTAATACTCTCGTTGAGGGAATACACAAGAGGTTCAAGACGATCAATGAACAAATTCAAGGGTTGCAAGGTAATTTCACCAATCTGGAAAAGCAAATGACCTAAATAGCGCTCATTCTCTCCAAGATCGAGAATATGGGAAAACTTCCATCTCAAATAGAGGAAAACCAAAGGAAAAATGTAAGTGTGATCACTTTGAAAAGTTGAAAGGAGGTCAAGTCAACACCGCTAAGAGAAGAAGAAGAGGAAGATATCACAATGACTCCCACTAAAATGGAAGAATTAGTGATTCCGACCAAGACCAGACCCCTTCCCAGAGAGGCTAGAAAAGATGAAGAAGGTGAAAGAAGAGAAGGAAATCTTTGAGACCTTAAGAAAAGTAGATATTAACATCCCATTGTTTGATATAATTAACAAAATTCCCAAATACACCAAATTTCTCAAGGATCTCTGCACCAACCAGAAGCAGTAGCAGTATCTAGGAAAGGTCTTTATGGGGGAGAATGTATTGGCAGTGATCCAATGTAAGTTGCCCTAAAGCTCAAAGGCCAAGGGAAGTTCATAATCAATTTCACCATAAGCCAAGTTGGAATACAAAAGGCCATGTGTAATCTCAGTGCATATATCAATGTCATGCCATATTCTATCTATCAATAAATATCAGCCAAACACAAAATACACCTCAAAGAGACTAGGATTGTCTAGTAAAATTCAGATTACTCTGTTTTCTACCTAGAGGGAATCTTGGAAGATGTACTAGTTAAGCTAAATGACATTGTTTTTCCCATTGACTTTTATGTTCTTTAATATGTGCGATGTTCTGGTTAATCAAAATAGTAATTGAACATGCAAATGTTGCAAGGAAGAATTTCAAAACTTAAAATGAACCTAAAGATCTCCTAAGCATGCCATGATTGATATAATCTTAGTTAAAACATTCCATAGATGCTTTTAGGCTTATAAAGCTTATAAAGGAAACCTAGCATCTAAGTTTAGAACATTACCAGTTGATGTGTGCTTTCTCTTTCTTTGGTAGCACTGTTCCCTTAGAGCAATTTGGCAGAACTTCGTTAGCATGAGCTTCCAAACTAGGACAGCATCTACGATTGATCCACACGGATCTTCACCAACCAAAACCTTGTTGAGGAAAAACCCATTAGTAAACAGCAGCTGCTAGACCGCTCAAAGACCAACACAAAAATAAACTAAGAAGGATAACTTTAGAAAGAGCCTTCAAAAAAGAATTCTTCGTTATTTGGAGAAATTCATGAAGGATCTTGCACAACGAACAAAGAAAGAGATGTCAAACTTAGAGAGAAAAGCTGAGTTGAAGTGAAGAATAAAGAGAAGTTGGAGGCCTATATAAAGGGAAGAGAGGGGAGAGTTTGACACCCCCTCAAACATAAAGTGGGATGGGAATATGGATGGAACTATTCCCATCCCACTTAGCGGGTTAGCAGCGCAGGTCACTAGGACCTGCGGGCTAACCCGTGAGTCCAACGCAAGGCAAGCCCTTACAGGCTTGCCTTGCTACCTCAAGCATGGGCTTGCGGCCTGCCCGCGTAGCGCGGGCTTATCCCATGCGCTAGCGGTCGATGAGATTTTTAGCTCACGAGGTAGCCATGCATGCTCCACTCCAAACAGCTCGTGTTCGGAAGGGGCCCACTCGCAACGGGAAAATTCCCTTGCTCTACTCTGTACAATTTTCCCTATTTTCTCTTTATTCCCTTTAATTATTAATTCGTTCTAACCAATCAATAATTGTTCTAACGAATTTGACAACCCGATATTTTCGGCATAGACCCAATCTATAAGTTCTTTATTTAGTCCGATAAAGATCCAAAGTGTGTGACCTAATAGGATACCAAAGTAATGAGCCGTTAGAGGTTAACCTAAACTTGGCTTCCCATCCGAGAACCTTTAAGCTCGGTGTTCCAGATCGATATGGAATCTAATAGCTCTAGATTATCAAATGGGCTTTCTAGCAAAGGTGTATGATCCCCCGATACTTAGAACATCTCGTGCTAGTGACTTGATCCAGTTCTACAGTAGTAACCAATACAATACAATCCTTCCATTAGGTTAAGTACCATCTGATAAATGTATAATTGCACTTATTATCATATTAATTTTATAAACTAAACACTATAGTTTTAGTCATTTTTGTGCTTCATATAAAAGATTTCACGTGGTATGTAGTTATTTTTTATTCAAATGCAGATACTAGGTAAATCTTGGGAGTAAAATGATCTAAAGAGGAATTCTATGTAAAAAGAGTGAAAACGGTGCGAAAAGATGCATGAAACATAAAGATTTTGCTTAGGATCGAAGCTGTCAAAGATCGGTAATGTTACAAGAATAATTCTGAAGAAAAACAGAATTCACGGTCGTGACAATCATTCATGGTAGTGACTTGTATACTTCAGAACCGAAAGTTACCAGATAAGTATTCACGGTCGTGACTTGTATATCGCGGTCATGACTTGTATATCACGGTCTTGACTCCAATGGTTTTCTTGTCAAATCTTCTTAATAGCCAACTGCCAGATAAGAACGATCAACCGCCATCAACCACCAACGAAAAGACACTTATCAGAAGTCAACCAATCATGAAAATGTGCTTATCCATTATGGATAAGATTGAAGCTTCTCAACCAATCACAATGAAGTGATGCAATCTTTCGCTAATGGACAAAAATCTTCGTTTGGATAGATGCAACCCTTCAAATTCTATAAATAGGGCTCCAAACCTTACAATTTCGTGCATCAAGGGAGTGCAGCATTAGAGTGCAATTATAGGGTTACGTATAGTATGTGTAGATAGAGAATAAAATATCTAGTTTCGCTACGTTCATAAGTGTTAGCGAGGAAAATGTTTTAAGTGATTCGAATCCTTGTTTCAATTACTAGATTTCTCTACATATTCGAGCGATTGTTGTATAAGTGTACTTGCAAATCCCTTATCAATAAAAATTTTCATTCTTTAACATTTGTTTGCTCGATATTCACAAAGAATATCATCCTAGCGGAGGTTCTGTACTGGCTGAGACCGAATTCAAAGCAGATGCAGGAATTGCGGGAGTTGACGACTCCCATTAAAGAGTGGATATGGTTTGATCAACTTTAGCTTTCACTTGTGTACCTTACAACTTTGCTTTGCTTTCTACTTATACTTTCTATTTCGAAGTTTATGATATGTATATGTGTCATAATGCATATTTCGTGTTAAGTCTTTTTTATTAATCAAGTTATATGCTTTGGAGTTAACTTTAAGAGTAGGTTCAGGGTTAACGAGAATGTGTATAATCACTGGATCTGTGATATAACGCTGTTTAGTGAGCCAACATTTTTGGAATGGTAACTTGCTAAATATGGCTATATGAGAGCGACCTGTACTATGCATAGTATTGACGTTGTCCAGGTTTATATAATTTTCTTAATTCTTTTACGCTAGATTTAGAAAAGTCATTTCATGTGTTGCTCTATTGTGAATCATTGAATATTTGAGTGTTTACTACCGATTATGTTAGATTAGTTTAGTGAACGTAATAACTTTGTTGAACTTGCATGTTTTCTTTGCTATACTTATTTCGTAGGAAAATCTATATATTAGAATCTCTAATTTTCCATACATATATCTATCCATTCTTCATTCTAAT
>CATIWQ010586429.1:0-11043 GCA_949673415.1 Euphorbia schlechtendalii
AAAATGTGTTTGTACCCCAACTTATTACTGGTTGTCGCAACCAGTTATGACAGTGTTGCTATGACTGAGGTGACAGCATTTGGGAAAACTGGATCCCACATCCAGTTCTCCCACAAATATATATATTTTTTTAAAAAATCTTAATGAAAACTTGATATGGGAAAGAGATTTTTGTACAAAATGAAAACTTGAACTCAGATCAAGTTTTTAAGCGTGGTTAAATATGCACCCTACAATGGTTTATTTACTAACCATGCATTGTTTGATTATATTTTTTTATCACAAATGCATTTTTTATGGCCAAAATCCCTCCTATTTTTTTTTTACTTTTTAACAATTACAGATGTTTAAAAAATAACTTAATTTATAAAAATTTCACGACTAGCAATCCATCACTGTCCTTGTCTTTCGAATGATATCTACACGTACAAAGGGAATATATTTCCCAAAATAATTACCAACTACTGCAGGGTTTCCATAAAAATAACAAATAACTAATGCCCATTATTAATCTGCATCCACCATATGTTTGTTCTTTTACTTGGCAATAAACGAAAGAAAAGAAAAAATCTTCTCCTCAAAACACGTGACAGATAAATAAAAAACACATTCATAAACATTTCGATCGAAAAAATAGTGAATATAGAAAATAACAGGCAACCCTTAGTCACAGATAATGCCCATTCTCAATAAGCCTTCCTTTTTATACTGTATAAATCGGTTGAATATATTATAATAATGCCTACACCCTTCTAGAACATTTGTTAAGCATTGTTATATTGATTGGCGAAAAAGTAAAGGAGATAACCCTTGAACATATTTTCACATACCTAATACACAACCAACCTACCTAGAGGCATTCTCCAACAAGTGGGTAGATAGAGGGGGCCCCGCCCAAATGAATAAAAACAAAACTGGAACTGTACTAATTAAAGCAAGAACCAACCTTAGGCTCTTGTGCTTCCACATAAACCTGCTATCTAAAACTTCTTTATCACCAATGTGAATCTTAACTCAAAAGCATCTTATTCTTTCCGCCATTCAACCTGCGCTACTAATTTTGACCAACAACAGGCAATTTTTCAACAATCACCAGCACAATGAGAACAGAAGAGAGACGATAACTAAATAAAAAAAATTGGGAGGGTGATTTCCCTTGTATGTGCTAGTCATTTACATATATATAAACCCTCCATTTGTGCATATATAAATGTTAAAAATGAAAGCCCTCTTTTCCATTGGATTAGTAACCCCCTCAAAAAGAGGGAAAAGATAAAGATCTAATCTTTTTCTATTTCTGCCCACCCTTTCTTAACTTCCCAACCCTCTTTTCCACTCCACAAAAGAGACCAGAAAAAGAAACATAAATAACCAAAGACAAAAAGAGACTTTTCTTATCCTTCACTGCCTTACCTACTGGCAATTATAGACATTGCGCATTCACCCCAAAACTGTCATCCCAATGCCATACTTTCCCTTGAACAACTTCTCATTGGCTTCTCAGTTTTTTTTTCCTTCACTGCCAACGGGAATGCAGTCAATCCCCCCAGTTAACTCAAAATCTGCCTCCAGGATCATTCTGCATACAACAAGTACAGGAGGAGGTGCGATTTTACTCTGCAGCAGGTTGCTTCTGCTCTGCTGGCTTCACTTGAACAGCAGCGGGAACAGTGACATAGGGAAAACCAGCAGGAACAATATGCGGCTTCCCCGATGACTGTGTGGCTGCAAATTGAGCATGGACCAAACCTTGTGAAGTTAAGCCACCACCTTTTACATTAGCCGCTGCCTTGGCTTGATCGGAAGGGCACATCAGCATGCTGGACGAGGTCACCATATGGCCCTGTTGTTGTTGTTGCTGCTCGCTGCGATGTCTTTGCAGATAAAAACCACCTGCTGCTGCTGATGCCTGACCTGAGTTTGTAGAGTGCTGCTGCATGTATCCACTATAGAACTGCTGCTGCTGCTGCTGCTGCTGCTGCATTGCATGTTTGGATACCTGCTGCTGCTGCAATTGGGGCTTTGAAGCAGAGTTGGATGAAGAGGTTGTATGATGCGGATGGCCAAGAATTGAAGGAGATGATTTTGGTGCAGCGATTAATGGCGAGTTCTTGGCCTGCTGAGATGACGATGATTGACCCCCTTTGTTACTTGTGGATGTGGAAGTAGTTCTGGGACTCCCACCACCACCAGCACTCTTGGACATGGATGAAGTCGATGGAGAACCAACTACCATTGGAGGTGATGGGGATTGACTACCATTATGCGCTTGTTGTCCTTGTCCAATGCTTGGTTTGGCAGCAAAAGATATCTGTTGATGCTGAATACGGCCTTGCTGCTGTGGCAGATTCTTCAGAGATGATGAAGTAGAGGCTAGAGACGATGGGGAGTGAACTTGGGAGCTAGTGGTTCGAATAGAGTTCTTCCACTGTGGAGATTGACCTGGATTGCTAGTTCCTTGCACAACATTTGGAGAAAATCCTGAAAGTGAGTTTGGAAATTTGGATGAAGTGAGTTGATCTGTGTACACATTCCCATTACTCGGTGCTGGTGTTTTGCTCCTACCAGAGGCAGCAGCTGCAGCAGCATATTGTTGCTGCTTTTGGAGTTGAATCATTTGCTGCTGCTGCTGCTGCTGCTGCTGCTGCTGATTCCGCTGCAACTGTTGCTGCATACTCGAAGCACTGACATTGGTCATGGTGGCTGACATAGCAGAACCACTGGCCCGAGTAGGAGCATTCCCAAGATTGAATGCTCGGGCTGAACTGTCAATAAC
This sequence comes from Euphorbia schlechtendalii, assembly GCA_949673415.1. Classification (NCBI taxonomy): domain Eukaryota; kingdom Viridiplantae; phylum Streptophyta; class Magnoliopsida; order Malpighiales; family Euphorbiaceae; genus Euphorbia; species Euphorbia schlechtendalii. Next base: position 2,777 of record CATIWQ010586429.1, read on the forward strand.
AGTGTTTCCTGTTGAGATGGAGGGATCAGTTAAATCTGGCCAGGAAAAAGCAATTGACTGTCCACTACTACCCTGAGCCTTTCCAACTGGCATTGATTTCCTCTCCTCTTCCGAATTGGAGGTGTCATTTCCTCCTGCTTTCGCTTCTTCAGAAACCCGGTAATTCTTCTTCTGTTGTGCTGCTTGGGCAGCTGCTGCAGCAGTCATGAAATGATACCCATGTTTCGCAGCATCCGGAAGATTTTGAAGAATGGCGTGACTTTGAGCAAATGAAGAAATGTCGATACTAGGAGTTGCTGTTGCGCCATTGATGGAGGCAAAGGACATGGCAAAAGTCTGAGAAGGTTCAGCCCCGATCTTTGAGCTCTGTTGCTGTTTCTTTTCACCGTGATTGCTGCTTGAAGTAATAGCACCAACAACACTTGGTTGAGACATCATAGCAAAGTTCTGTGTATGCATAGGCATCGCAAAATTATGCCCATACATGCTCATATTTGAATGGGACACTCGACTATCAGCAGTAGAAGGGCTATCTTCACTTTGATGATGGTTCTGGTTCTGCATCGGCTGGCGCTGCAAAGACTGTGGTGGCTGGTTCTTTGAGGTAGGAAATCCCTGCAATGTCCCACTGCTACCATTGATGCCAGTAGCAGCATGTGACCTCTGCTGCTGATTCTGCAAATGCTTTTTGGATGATGAGGAACTAGTGGAAATCGGATTCTGATGACCCTGTTGGCCTTGTTGGGAGTGTTGGGAGGATGGTTGTTGCTGTTGCTGTTGCTGAAGTTGTTGAGGATGAAGCATTTGGGAAGAGTAGAACGAGCCGTTAAACAAAGGTATTGCCTGAGGGGGGACTCCTCTATAATTTGGTGAAGCACCCACTTGTGCAGGGATTGGAATAGGATAAGCGCTGTTCTGCAAAATGGCTAGATATTGGGTTTCACTTCCAGGCATGTTTGAGTAGTTGAAGCTCATTGCAGTTGCACCGGCAACACTTGTTGATGTAGCGCTCATTGAAGCAGAACTAGAGGAGCTCGATGAAGTTGCGTTGCTTGGAACAGGAGACTTCGCAGTCCCAGGTCGAACAGAAGCTGAAGCAGCAGCAGCTGCAGCCGCTGCTACCGCCTGTTGCTGATTAAGCGGGAAAATAAAAGTAGGACCGTGCTGTAATTCAACAAAAAGAGAAAGCCAGCCTTAAAATACTTCAAATTCATAAGCTTAAAATTAAAAAATATATATGAGCTACAGAAACTTACCATCATATTATTAGGTGCCCCAGGGGGCAAGGGTTGCTGAAGCAAAATCTGCTTTCTTTGTGCTGTATCAATAACGTTGGCAGTTTGAGAACTCTTATCCTTGGCAGGGAAGATTGCTGAATTCTGCCCCTTGTCTTGCACAGAGTTCCCATCTCTACCAGGGTGCAAATCAGTAGAAGGCAAAGCACTCATATTGCAGGCCTTTGCCCCGAATTGTAAAGCAGATCCAGCAGCAGCCGGCCAGAAAGGATTTATCCTTGCTAATTGCTGGTGACAATGAATGTTCCTCGCAATGTAGCAATGGGTTGCACACCTCTTGGGCCTCGGTTGGTTAAAAAGCACATGAGGCGGCTAAATAAATAGCACAACAGAAAAAAATACCCGTCAGAATGTGGAGAAGGCCGTTTCAAAGAGAAGACAGAAAAAAAATCCCAGGTGCAAAAAGGAAAAATGACATACCTGTACAGCTGCAGGAGGCACAGTATTTCCGTCCATTGATACAACTCCTTGAAGCGGTGCCATATATCTGCATATTCGAAAAACGTCATTCCCCAGGGAAGGTGATCTAAACCACTGATTAACCGTGACAGAGAGGAAAGAAAGACCAAATAGAAGGAAACAAAATAGCCCGACCATACCCCATGTGAGGAAGCCCACCAGGCCAATTCGTCACAGACATTGGTAGAGGAAGAGAAGTTAATTGAGCTGAGAACGGAAGTGGAAAAAAAATGAGACAAGGAAAGCTTTGAATTTGGCAACTCTAACAAAATGCCCTCTGCAACAAAGAAATACAAAAAATCCCTCAAGCGAAATCCATCACCTGTTTTTTCGTTGCTTGGCTGCTGCTTTGGAACATTTTGGGCCATCTTCTTTCCATTTCCAATTATACTGCCACTCTCCCTATCAGATTTCTCCAAATCAAGTTGGAGATCAATAGCTCTTTCTCTGTTAAAATTTACAACGGGCTCCTGAGATTCAACTTCATCGGTTGCTATTTTTGCCCTTTTATCCTCCGGCACAAGATTTAAATCTTTTCCAGATTTATATGCATTATTGTCCTCTTTGACAGCCGGTTTAATTTCCTGCTTACCAAGCAAGCATTCAATGCCATCAGTGTCAAATACAAAGCAGGACTAACTGATGATAAATGATAACACAGATGGTGGGCCCATCACCCATTACCTCATCTGTAGTTACAGGTTTCGGATCTACAGCCACATAATCAATCTCGCTGTCTCTTTCTGGAGATGATCTTGATGGAGGTGGTGCCTGGAGCCAAAAATACCACAAGGAAAAAAGATATTTTTTCAGATTCCAGATTCAATGAACTTCTCCAAATAAAGAAGAAAGATAGAGCCCTTAATTGGTATTACTCTCACCATTAGATCTATCTGGAATTTCTCTTCTCGCTGGGTTACAACCTCAAACATAGTGGAGTTGCTGAATTTAGAAAAAGATATCAATTTAGCAAAAATCCCTTTGAATCACAGGTAGTAACCCCAAACTAAAAAAATTATTATCACTTACTGTTTCGTCGCTGATACACATTCACGATCATCGTCTAATCTCAGACCAGCCGGAGATTCCTTTTTCGGCGACCTAGGTTCTTCTTTGTTCCCACTTAAATCTCTAAACTCTGATTCTTGAGCCGATGATTTGGAATCCAACGCCGCATTATTCTCAGACTTAACCAGCTCTGCCTGAGGTAACTGTTCAACAGGCGCAGGCACGACTTGATGAGCATTTGTGTCCAGTGAAACTCCATTTTCAGCTACAGATCCTGAATTTTTCTCCAAATTGCCAAGCTGATCGTCGACTTTGATAGTGGGACTGCTTCTCGCAGGATAAACGGATGGATTCTCATCTTCATACTTGATCGGCCGCGGTCTTTTCCGCTTTGGAGCTGCTGAATTTAATGAAAACGCAGGAAACCATCAGTACTAGCCAAAAAAGCACCGTTCTTCTCAGTTGAGCTGCTACGTGAAACAAGGGGAATAAAGAGAACAAATTCTCTTTCCTCCAGTTTCGCGGCAACAGAAAAGGCATCTCGGGGTCTTAGGAAGAAAGAAATGAATCTGCGAACTTACCAATTGCAGACATGGGAGTTGAAGATGACTGTTGTACATTAGACTGTGAGTTAGAGATCGGCGATGAAACTCTAGATTTCGCATCAGCGCTAGATTTATTGTTGCTTATTTCCCTTGAGTCATTAGCAATAACTTCTACCTTAGGAGTAGGTTCCTGCCTCATCAAGCCATACAATACTTCAGCGATCTCGAACTCAATCTCGTCCTGAGCGGAGGAAGTAAACTTGGAAGATGATTTTGGCGGTCTCTGCTTTGGCCCATTAGGCTTCTACAACAGAAGAAACAAGCGTTACTCAATTGAACAATGGAAACCAGGGAAAATTCATCAAATCCAAAGAAATTCTAAAATTCTGGTCTCTGACCATCTTCTTCTTTATTGAAGCATTAGAGGAAGAAGGTGATACTGGAGCTGGAGATGCAGAAGCAGAAGCCAACATAGCAGCAACGCTGGGCCCACTCGATCGCACCGGAGAAGTAGATGCTTGGCGCTGAATTTGCTCTGCTCCAACTCCACAACTTGAAGCCCATTCATGTGACCTCTTTGTAGATGCTACAAAAAAGAACGGAAATACATAAAAAATGGAAATCTGAAAAATTTCATTTTTATGTTCCAATTCAAATCTCGTCCACCTCTCTACCTGACCGAGCTTTTCGAGGCACCGACACGCCAATCATTTCATCCGGTGCTTTCCACGGAGCAGCAGGTGGCGCTGGCGCGGTTCTAAAAACTTTAACTGGCGGCGGGAAGCTTTTCCGATGGTGACGATTAGACAAAGAGGAAGAAGGTAGAGATGAAGGATTTGGAGGAAGCATCCTCGTGGAACTACCTAAACCTCCATCATCGTCGTCATCATCTTCATCGTCATTTACACTCTCGTCAGAACTATCATCGGCTCCGTCGTGCATCATCCTATCACCTCTTCTCCTCTTCCCTCTACTGCTCATCCGATCTCTATCCCTTTCCCTCTCCCTTTCACGGTCTCGCTCTCTGTCACGGTCTCTGTCCCGATCCCGATCTCGATCTTTTTTCACCGTCGCTCGATCTCGTAGCCTCGCTGTTTCTTGCAACTCCACAGCCCTATCGTCCTCTGCAATAACAAAAAGATCACTAGAATTAACATCAGGCTTTCATACAAATCGATCAACTTAGATCTGTAAAAAAAGAAATTAAACCTGGAGAATCCATTAGGCTACCACTTCTGTGTCTTCTTCTAGACGCTAGTCCATTGGAAGCGGCCATACTAACTCGTCTAGCTTCTCTGTTTCTCTCCATATATGTTATGCTTTACTATCAACAAATCCTTAAGAGCCAGAAGGTTATGATTCTCTTATCTCATCACCGGGAACATAGCATTATTTCCTGGAAATCGGAGAGTAGTTCACCGGAATTTGAAGACTGAGATGTATTCTTATCCTATTCAGTTGATTTGTTTATGAATCATGAATCAAAGATCTTGGATTTCACTTATCTTCTCCTTACTCCTCTCTTCTTCTTTCTTTGGCCCCTTCTCTCTCTACCTCCTTCTGTTTCTCTCTCTACAAATCCTCCTATAATCAATCTTCTTTTGCTCTCTCCTCTTTCTCCAATCTATCTTTCTAGCTGTTGCACTCTCGGCCAAACCCACTCTGGCCCCTTCTTAAACGGCCACGATTGTTTTCTGGAATTCGTGGTCTCATCTTGTCCGTCCGATGAACGATGCATCCAACGGGCTATATTTAGCAAAAACCTACATGGCAAAATCTGGACCTTCTATACCTTATACCGCCACGTAAGCCTTTTACTTTCTCCTTAAGCTTCCATGTTTACCCCTTATTCCTAATATGGCATTATTTAAATGTTTACAATTAAAAAACGATTATTTGCTAATTAGTATATTAAATTAAAAACTGTTGCCCACGAATCACGATCAAACTTTTATATATAAATTAAATAGTGAATTCCCCAAAGAGATGTCGTGACTGGCTATAGCCGGTAACAAAGACCTTTGGTAAAATATCGCTTCAACCAGTCAAATCTAATATTTTGGTTACACGTGTCATTACTCTCAAATGTATATTTTATTTAAAAATATTCTTCATATTTTATTTATTACGGATGAGGGTAACTTATGGTATTTCCAAAAAGTGCCATGGGGCCCACATGAAAGCAACCACAGTTGGAATGTTTGACGGTCGCGATCTATCATGTTTAGTGGTACCATGACATCTCAGCCGTTGGTTATGATCCCACGTGGCTATAACAATGAATGAGTAAACAAATTCCAAATACCAGATGCCAAACATCAATCGAAGCCGAGCTGGCGCCGATCCAAGAGGCTCGGTTTCATGTTAATGATGTAGGGGGATCTGGGCCGTTAGTAAAATGCAAGTCAACGGTGGAGATGAAAGTAGAGGCTAGGTGTATAACGCGAGTCACGGTCACGGAACTTCCGAGAAATGTGGGACCCGTCTAAAATTAGATGCCTCTTCTCTCTCCCCTTCCCCCCATCTTGACATTATTTCTCTAATTGGGCCTTATTATCACGTTCGCGAGATGGTAGCAGCTTACTGCTAACGTCATTTGGGTCCCATTGTTACAAAACTAAGTCGTTGTTTCGGTAGTTAATATCAGTTTACTTCTGTTAATCTCTATTTTGTCTTATAAGTGAAAAAAAAAAAAAGGTTAACGAAACAATTGTCACTTAAACCTCTCTTGACAATGTTGTTAATACTGTTTATTATTGCTATTATAAATTAATATGTAATTAATATTTTTTAAAATGATGATTAACGGTAGTTGTTAGATATGTTAATTGATTAAAATGTACATATTAATAAATCAATTATAATAAAAAGTTTTAAAACAAAATAAACAGATAGAGATTATTTAAGATAAAAAAATGTAAACTTCAAAATGATTTCTCGGAATGTTCTATTCTGATGAGGTTAAAAAAGGAGATTAATACATTATAAAAACGAACCTCAACATGTATTTTAGATTTAATAAACACTTACAAATCTTAGTTATCTCCTTGTTATATTTGAAAACGAAAAATGATCTTTTCATGAAGCTACCAATCAGATCCTTTATCTAGTTGTTTACCATCTAAGCATCTACTGAATATGCTAGCATGTCTTTGCAATGTAAAAATAATTTTCACGCAAAATCTTTTTATGCATTCTACGCATTGTTTATTCTTTTTGTTAATAATCGTAATTAAATACTTCACGATGATTGCATAAGGTCAAAAGTCAAAAGAAAACGGTTAATAAGTTCAAAAATACATATCTCTAGATAATTTTTGCATATTGATTGTTACTTTTATAGATTTTTCATGTTATTGGTGGATTTTTTTTAATGCATGCTCAAATCTTAATACAGGCAATACAACTCCAAAGATAAAGGTCAAAGGAGAATTTCGCTCACTTATATGTGTCGAAGAATCGACAATACTAACTAAGACATGTGTTATCTGATTTTTATGTATTCATAGATAATTTATGTATATTGATTATTACTTTTAATAGGGTTTTCATGTTATTGGTGGCTTTGTTTGAATGAATGATCATGTTTAATAAAGACAATACAACTCCAAAGACATAGGTGCAAAGAGAATTCTACTCACTTATATGTGTCGAAGACATGACAATGCTAGCTAAGGCATGTGTTATCTGATTCGCAGAACGACGAACAAAAGTAAAAGTTACATTTTCTACATCATTAGCTAATTGAAAGCAATCCTCGTAAATAAATCCAATAAAGATCGTAAAGTATTACGGGTATTGATCGTTTTTATCCTTGTCTCTTAATCCACGACAACGCATCCTGGCAACTAATAGCTTTAGCGAATTCAGGATCCCCTCGAACCATTAACAACACTTTTCCCCATGACAAACACCACTTAAGTCACGAACAACGCAACATATTCCCACCTTCAAGTCATTCTCATATAAACTGATATCCACATTACACTTTAACAATCCCCGGAGGAGGACATTGCCAATGATCAAGCACTAATGCAGTTCAGATGTTATCAAATAACATTGTCACGAATTTGTTGCTTCCCATTCCGCTTTAGAGTATCCAAAAAATTAAAATTATCTCTAAAAAAAATTTCAATAGAGTTAGGTCGAGTTATTGTTTTAGTGTAATTGGATTGACTAGTTTTGACCAATGCGATTGTGACATTTCATCGAACAAATCGGGAAAGTGTAGAGAGCACACTTGTTCGGGTTCTGTTACGATGTGGGGGATCCAGGTGCGGGGTCCAAGGGGCGGCAGCCCTTGGCGAGGTCGAGCTGAGCTCGAAAATATTCCTAAACAAACGCATCTTTTGGAAAAATGAATTTTGAACCGAAATAGTGTGTCTTTTGAACACAGCTGAAACCCGAAAAAATATATCTTTTAGACATGGTTGTTACCCGAAACAGTATGTCTCTTGACGTTTTAATTATTTATTTCACAAAAAATGAAATTGGCAGAACATATAGAAAAAATCAGTTGTTTTCACTGCAATTTAAATTATCGTTCTTGACAATTTTTTATTTTTTCCAATTGAAAGTTTAGTAAACTACCCAAATAAATTTCAATTTGAAAGCATATTGCTACTTCAGAAACATCCTGCAAACCCTCAAATTCCAACAGATCTTGTGGTAGGCATTTGGTGCCACCGACAAGAGCCGGAAGAAGTCCAAAATTTTTTAAGTCTCTACACTGAAAAAAGTAAAAACAAAATTTATCATAGTTTTTCAATTGAACACTCAAATTTAGCATCCATGTACCATGATAAAATTGCATACATTAACATTTTTAATTTCCACTGTTCATTTGTTTTTAAGTTGTGTTTTCACGGTAAGTGATTGGGTATTCCTTGAACACTTGAATTATATATATATATATATATATATATATATATATATATATATATATATATATATATATATA
>CATIWQ010586587.1:0-35798 GCA_949673415.1 Euphorbia schlechtendalii
AGTTTATAAATAATTAATTTTAATTTTTCTTTTATGGTTTCTAACTTGGTTTTTTCTATAGGAATTTTTACTATTTGTTTATCTTGATCTTTTAACTTTGGGCAAGTTAATTCTATATGAAATAAATATTGACAAAACGGATGATATAATCTTAAAAAACTATTACCTAGAATTACTGGGACGCCTGTTTCTAAATGATATAAGTTTGGTATCATAAATGTCTTTTCACAAATAAGAATAGTGATTTCTTCTACTCGTTCTTTTAATTCTAATTGAGTTTGATATGCTATTCTTACTTTTATTGGTTTATTAGCTTTTTTCCAAAGATTCTTAGGTACAAAATTTCTTGATGTTATGCATAAAGATGCTCATGTGTCTGTGTATGCTAATAAGGGTTTAATGCCTATTATTATTTTGATATAAGTACTATTCGGATTCATATGAATCACTAAATAATTCTTATCTTCATTAGTAGATTGTAAATAAAATAATTCATCATTATTATCAATATCTTATTCAATAGATTCTGAATTCATTTCTTCTATCCAATTAGAAAATTTTATTTTTTTCCTTCTTTTTCTTCTTTTTAGAGCATTCATTTGCATAATGTCCATCTTCTTGACATATCTAGCTTTCTTTTCAGGACAATATTTTTGTTTTTTATTATAATTTTTCTTTTTAAAGTATCTTCTATTTTTCTTGGGATCGTAATATTTTTAGGTACTGGTCTATATTTTTTCTGATTGTATTTGTATGATTTATAATACTTAGAAGGTTTTCTTTTATAATGTGTTCTTCCCCCCTTGAAAGGTTATAACAACAAAATTTTTGTGGAACTTCTGAAAACTTTTGATAACAATTAATTCTAAACTTTTTTTCTAATAGTTTACCTTTTTCTGACTCAGTGCATTTTTCCATTATATATTCTTTTGTTACTCGAATTATTGATCCTAGTATTTCTGGTCTATTTATATGTATTTGACTTTGAAATCTTTTATTTACTTCTTCATTAATTGGCCATGGTAACTTATTAATGAATAATTTTAAGAATGGTTTTTTATCTGTTAGTTCTAATTTATTATAATATTTTCTATATTGACATACGAATTCTTCAAATTCACATATGTTACATAATTGAATATTATATAAGATGTATTTTGCTACAAATTGTTCATTTTCATTACTAGCTGGTATATCACTATCTTTTCCAAAAAATTCCATATTAATTTCATATATTATATATATATAACATATTCCATAGGATGTTTATTATTTTCTAATAGAATTGCTTGTTTATTTAAGAAGTTATATACATCTCCAATAGTGTGGAATAATAAATAATAATTTGTACTTTCTATATTTAAATGTTCTAATAATTCATTAATGGTTACTTCAAAACTATGTCTTGCTATCTAATTTTGTAATATTTCTTCACCATTTTGTACACAGTCTAAATCTAATATTAAGTCATTATTTATATGTTTTATTTTTGGTTTATATGGATCTGGCATTCTTTTAAACTTATTATTATAATATGTATATCCCTGTTTTCTTCCTATATTTCTCATAGAATCAGTGGGTGGCATATATTTATTATTATTTTAATATCTATGGCTAGGTTCTGTTTCTTCTTGCTTAATAGGTTTTGTTTCAAAATCGCTATCTACATTAGACTCTTAAAATATTATTTCATTGTTTCGTCATCTTTTTCTATTTTAAGATTATCATGTATATTTAAATTTGATCATAATTTTTTTAACTCTTCAATTTGAGTATACATTTCTTTTTCTTCCATTCCGATTTATACCATAAAGTTGTAGGTTCTTCTTGTTTTTTAAATTGAAATCCATATTTATAATTAAATCCTATTTCTACTTTTTCCTTTGATATTAATTCTTCTTTTTGAGTTCTGGAATTTTCTTCTGAAGTTTCTTGCATTAATTTTTTTCCTTTGTCTATTTTTTATAGTAGTAAATTTAATTTTTCTAAAATTATTTTAAATCTGGGTATCTCAGATGTATTCTATTGATTTATAATTTCTTGTGCTGTAGATGGGTTTCATGTTCCTTTAATATGTTTTGAAATTCAACTATCACTTTTGCAGTGGATTTTAATTGTTCTTTTACTATAATTTCAGTCCACATTTCTTCTATTCTTTTTGAATCATTTTCCATCTTATTATTCTTCACTATATATCTTTTGCATCCATCCTTGTTCATTTTTTATCCATTTTTTAGTTGGAATGTCTTTTTTCTTTTTTAGTTGTTGAATTTCATTTTCTAATATTTCTTGTTCTTCTATCAATTGTAAATATTTTATTTGAGACTCAATAACTGTGGTTTTTATCAAAAGTTTAATAGATTTTAATTCTCTTTCTTTATTTCTTACTTGTTGTTCTAAATACATATTTTAGTTATAAGTCTTACTTTACCTTGATCCTTTATAGTTATACCATTATGATTAAATTTATGATCTATTTTTTCTAAAAAGTCATATCCTAATATTAAATCATAATTACCAATATATTCAGTCACTCCCATTAACATATTATATTCTAAATCTTGTATTTTAAATTTTACTAATGTTTCTTTAGTTATTATAATTACTCTAGTACTATTGGGACAAGTATAAGTTTGAGGTTCTATTAGTTTATAGTTTAATTAATTTATTTTATCAATGTGTATTAGACTTTTTGACTATTTATCTATTTCAGCTATACAATCATTAGCTAATATTTCATCAAATAATACTACTTTTATTCTTAATTTATCATTGGATGTAATTAATGGTCTAGGAATATTTATTATTTCCTTTTTAAAACTTAATCTAGCATTTTCTATTTTTGGTATTAATTTTTCAATAGGTTTATTTTGTCTAGAAGTAAAATCCATATACATGTCTTTCGGTATTGTTATTTGAGAATATTCTTTATGTTCTAGTGGTTCTAATATTTCTTGATATAATCTTGGTACTAATATATTCAAATCATATTGCTTTCTTATGTGATGATTTCAGGTTAATGCATATATCATTTTTGTTTCTATGTTTATTACTTTACTTCTTGGCGGCATATTTATTCCTTCCAATTTATAATACAAAGTTAATGCTAAATTTTTATATTTGTCTTGTAATGAGATACTAAAATCGGGTTGAACTGTAAATTTAAGTTTTTGATAAATTAAATTTTCTCTTACTATTGATATTAAAGCATCTTGTAAGCTATCTAATATTCTATCATCTATAATATAATATTTGATGACATTTCATCCCTTTCCATATTATGATATTTTATCTTTAGATGACATATTATCTTTCTTTTTTATTTATAATTCATTAATTATGTTGTAGCTTTCTTTAATTATTTCTTGATGCATTTTTAAGTTATTGTTTAGTTCTTATATTTCTTTTTCTAATAATGAAACCTTTTCTATCAAATGTTTAGGGTATTTTTCTCTTAAATTTAATTCTTCATGAATTTCCTTTAATTCTTTATCTTTTATTCTTATTATTTGTATAGCATTTTTACAAGTTATAATATGGTGATTAATATATCTATTATAGATTAATGACTTATTTGCTATATATTCAAGACATTCTATTAAGCTTTCCATTTAATTTCTTTCTATTATACTTTTTAAAGCATCTCTTGTTTTTTCAAATACTTTTATTTTATTTGTTACTTCTTTTATTAGACCTTGAAATCTTGAATCTTCATTTATGATTTCTATTATTTCGGATATTTCTACTTGGTGTATAGTAGATAAATGATCATTTAATTCTTCTATCATCCAGTTTATGTTTTGATGAAACCTTTCATTTGTATATTCTATCATGCTTAAATGATGTGCAAATTTTTCTATACTTATATTCATTTTGAATTATTTTTTATATTGTTGCATTTTATAACATAGATATCCAGTTTTAAAACTTTTTTGATTAACATTTTCATTAGTTAACACTTCAATTAGTAAAATTCTTAATTCTTCTATATTTTATAATTCAGTTAATATTTCTATTACAAATTCTTCAATATTCATATTTAGTCATTTATCAATAATCCTCTCGGGCTCTGATACAATGTGACAAACTTATAAACCTTTGATAAGAGTATAAGATTGATAGAATGGGTTTCTATTCAATCTTGATACATTGAGTGATGTTCTTCATGAACAAGTCTAATTCCAAGATAGCTACTGCTATTACATGAGCTGATACTTAATCTGAGCTCAATAAATTGGATGGAACTTAAATCGGCTATAAGAGTGTATTGTAGTGGCTACTATTGTAGAACCAAATTAAGTCACAAGCACGTGATGAACTGAGTATCGAGGGATCATACGTCTTTGCTAGAAAGCCCATTTGATCGTCTAGAGTTATCAGGTTCCATATCAGTCTGGAACACTAAACCTAAAGGTTTCTAGATGGGAAGTCAAGTTTAGGACCTCTAGTGGCTTTATAATTCGGGATCCTATTGCTGGTTAATCAAGACAGTAATTGAACATGCAACGTTGCAAGGTGAAATTTCAAAACTTAAAATTAACCCTAAAGAATCTCCTAAGCATGCCATGATTGATATAATCTAAGGTGAAATGTTCCATAGATGCCAATAGGTTTATAAAACTTGTAAAAGAAAACCTAGCATCTAAGTTTAGAACATTACCAGTTCATTTGTGCTTCTCTCTTCTTTTGGATGTGGTGCTCCCTTAGAGCATTTCGGCAGAACTCCATTGGTACTAGCCTCAAAACTAGGATAGCCTCCAGGATTGATCCACACGTATGTTCACCAACCAAAACCTCTGTTGAGGTACAACCTATTGGTAGATAGTAACTGCTAGATAGCTCAAAGATGAACCTGAAAATGTTAACTAAGAAGGCTCGCTTTAAAATAGAAAGTGCCTTTTAAAGAATTCTTCGTCTCTTGGAGAAACTCGTGGATGATCTAGCAAAATCTCACGAAGAAAAGATGTCAAACTCAAAGAGAAAGGCTGCGCTGAAGTAATTTGAAAAGGAGGAGGAGAAGCTATTTATAGGGAAAAGGGGTGCTGAAAGCTCCCCTTTTCTCCAATGTGGGATAGGGAAAAACCCTATCCCACAATCGATCAATCGCGCGGATCCCTAGGATCCGAGGGCTGACCCGCATACACATCCTACTTGTGCGGGCTGTTGCAGCCATGCAAGGGAAGCCCTAACGGGTTTGCCTTACCACGCAAGGTGGGCCTTGCAGGCTCACTCGCAAGCACAGCTTGCTAGCTGTGCTAGCAGGCCTACACAACAGGCCCACGCGAGCGATGCCATTTGTAGTGCTTGCGGGCATGCTACGTGCTAGCGCACACGGGCCTAGCCCTCGCCCTTATAACCCATGAGCTTTTTAGCTTGTGGGGTAGCCGTGAAGGTCACACACCGAATAATTCATGTTCATTTGGGGCCCACTCACAACGGGAAAAATTCCCTTGCTTCACTTAGTGTAATTTCCCAATTTTCTCCTTTAATCATTTTAATTATTAATTTGGTCCAACCAATTAATAACTTATCCAATGAATTTGATAACCTAAATATTCTCAGCATAGACCCAATCTACAAGTTCTTTACTTAGTTCGATAAAGAGCCAAAGTGTGTAACCTCATAGGATCCCGAAGTATAGAGCTGCTAAAGGTTAACCTAAACTTGGCTTACCATTCAGGATCCTATGGGATCAGTATTCCAGACTGATATGGAACCCGATAACTCTAGACAATTAAATGACTCTCTAGCAAAGGTGCATGATCCCCTTAATACTCAGAACGTCATGTGCCTGTGACTTGATCCGATTCTATAGTAGTAACCAATACAATACACTCCATCCATCAGGTTAAGTACCATCTAGTTTATTAAGCTCGGATTAAGTGTTAGCTCTTGTAATAGTTGCAGCTATCCTGCAATTAGACTTGTTCAAAAGAACACCACTCGCCATAATGTATCAGGATTGACTAGAAAACCCATTTTACCAATCTTATACTCTGATCAGAGGTTTATGAGTGTGTCTCTTCAATAAGGGACCCTAAGGTATGTCCCCCATTATATCACTATATCAGGAGAGATGGATACCATCTTAACTACTCGACCTACCAATATGTGATCATCTCTATACCCATAATCAGCCGTATCATCATGATCGCCAAGTTATGAATATGTATGACCTAAGGTATATCAACTCCAACATAAGGTAACTAATATCTCAGGTCTGAAGATACTTGTACAGATACCTCAATAAGACATGACACCAACACATGGATATAGTTTTTTTCGAGTGTCTTTCTCATAGCAGTGTCTAATGTATTACCCGAATACATTCATCTGTTAACTCAAGGTACCACCTTCAGCTCATGAGATCGGCTGCTTGAATCTAATCAAAGGAGTAAGCCTTCATATGATAGTCTATCCACTTCATTGATGTGTAGTCTCAATGAATCAATGACTAAGGATATTTGGACTATTCATAGTAACATGTATGTGTAGTTCTAACACCACATAGCTCCAACTATGTCCTCGCACTTTTATGCTATGAAGTAGTCATGGACTTTGTCTTATCAATGCGCATATATATAGTACTATACATATATGATACCAGTGAGATACATAAATAATAATAATAATAATAATAATAATAATAATAATAATAATAATAATAATACGAAACCATTTGTACATTATAACTAATTAAGATATATCACCCTAATTGCCTCTAGGGCATACATCATGTTTAATAAATTCCCACTTCCACTAGAGCCAATATCCCATGTGTTTCATGCCATACTCCTTAACATACTGGTCATGCTTAACCTGAGTCAATAGCTTTGTTAGCCCATCGCTAGATTTTGATACGTTGGGATGTATTCTAAGCTTATATTCTTTCTAGCTACTATCTCCTGAATGGGATGGTATTTTCTGAGTACATGTCCGTTTCTTTTACGAGATCGTGGTTCCTTTACCTGAACAATAGCTCCAATGTTATCGCAATAGACCGCTATTGGATTTACAATATTGGACACCACATTGAGATCACAAATATATTCCTTAAGCGAGACATTGCTTAGCTTCTTCTGAAGTAGCTATATACTTTGATTATGTGGTTGAATCGCCAGTCATATCCTGTTTGAAACTCTTCCAAATAACTGCCCCTCTGTTTAACATAAACACATACCCCAACAGGGATTTGTAATCATCCATGCCAGATTGAAAACTCACGTTGGTGTATCCCTTCACAGAGAGATCACCTTCTCTATATACCAAAAACATATCCTCAATCCTATGTAAGTACTTAAGGATAGTTTTAACAGCCATCTAGTGCTTCTCTCCCGAGTCAGATTGAAATCTACTCATGACACTCAACGCATGTGAGACATCAAGCCGTGTGCATAGCATAGCATACATGATGGATCCTATCGCTAAAGTATAGGGTATTCTATTCATGTGCAGTCTCTCCTCTTATGTTCTCGAATAATTAAATTTAGAAATTTTAATCCCATGAGTCATTGGGAGATAGCCCTTTATTGAATTCTCAAGGTTAAACCTAGTAAAAACCTTGTTTATGTATATACTTTGTGAAAGACCTAGCAGCCTTTTGGACCTATCTCGGTAGATCTTTATACTAAGTATAAAATCTGCTTCTCCAAGGTCTTTCATGGAGAACTTCTTTGACAACCATGGCTTAACTTCCTGAAGAAAAGGACATTTTTGGAAACAAGGGCGTTTTGTTCCTCAGGATCATGAAAGGTATACCCCATAGTCTCCTTAGGGTAACCTACAAACAAACACTTATCAAACTTAGCACTCAACTTATTTGAACTTGTCCTCCTTACATAAGCAGGACATCCCCAAACTCTTAGGTGAGAAAGAGCTGGTTTCTTACCATACCACAATTTGTATGGTGTTTGATCAACTGATTTTGAGGGTACTCTATTTAGAATATAAGCCGCGCTCTCAAGTGCATAACCTCAAAAGGATTTGCAGAGTTCTTCTTAGCTCATCATAGACCAAACCATATCGAGTAGGATTCAATTTCTCCTTTCTGACACTCCATTATGTTGGGGTGTATAAAGAGGTGTCCATTGGGATAAAATACCATTATCCCTCAAATAATCCTTAAACTCTTGTCTTAAGTATTCACCGACTTGATCAAATCAAAGGGTCTTGATACTTTTACCAAGCTGTTTCTCTACTTCGGTTTTGAACTCCTTGAATTTCTCAAAACTCTCAAACTTGTGCCTCATGAGGTATAGATAAGAATATTGTGAATAATCATCAATAAAGGTTATGAAGTAGACGAAACCGTCATGTGTCTTAACACTCATTAGACCATATAAATCAGAATGTATTATTTCCAAGGTACTAGTGGCACACTGGTCCTATCCTTTGAAAGGTTTCTTAGTCATCTTCCCATTTAAACAAGGTTCGCATGCACCATAGGACTCCCATTCCATTGGGCCCATATCACCACATTTGTGTAATTTAGTTAAGCGAGTCTCATTCATATGGCCTACATGACAATGCTATAAATATGATGATTTCTCATTATCTAATCTTGATTTCTTAATAATGTTCATATTTAGATTTTTAGTTTTAGTATCTAGAACATAAATGTCATCAACAGATATTCCACAAGCATAAAGAACATTATCGTGTTGAATTTGACAATTATTATTAGAAAATAAAATCTCAAATTCCTCTATTGGTAAACGCACAAAAGAAATAATATTCTTAGTGATAGCAGGAATATAATAGCAATTATTAAAAACTAAAACTAGACCACTAGGAAAACGAAGGCTATATGTCCCTATAGCTGTTGCAGCAATTCATGCTCCATTTCAAACTCTTAGGGGTCCATTTCCCTCTTTTTAAACCTTCCATTGTTCCGCAATCCCTGCATAGAAGTACAGATATGAGTACCACAAACAGTATCCAATACCTAAGTAGACTCATAGGGAACTGTAGAGAAACTCTCTATCATGAACATACCTGAAGTAGATGCCTTACTTGGCTTCTTCTTCATTTGTTCAGAAATATGAGCTCTTAACTCTCTTTTCATTTCGCCACTTTTCATGAGTCTTCTATAACCTTGAAAGCCCTAGACTTTCTTATCTTTCGATCCTTAGCAACAAGTTGATTCTAAAGTTTATTTCTAAACTGTATATCATATTTTTCCAACAGGTCTACCATCTTAGATAAATTACAATAATCATCGATACCATAGAAATCTGTTTTGAAACCATCGTACCTATGCGGTAGACCTTTCAATACAATTAGTTTCAAGGCATCCTGATCATAAGTAACTCCCATTTTCCTTAATTGTTTAGAATTATCATAAACAATCATGGCAAACTCAACTGATGAGGTGTCAGCCCCTAGACTTGTAGATAACATGAATTTTTTAGGTTCATCCATCATCACAAGCTGCACAATCGTAGACTCCAAGTCCATATTTTTTCAAAGATCCATGTACCTTGGAATTATAGTGTTGACAATGAAATTCTTTGCGAAATCACAATGCCTTTTATACTTCACGTACTTATCTATTTGATAAATGAAAGGATATTCTTCGGGGAGTTTGGGATATGGATTATCAGTACATAATCCAAGCCAAGACTCTTTAAGAACCTCATCACACACTCAAATCATTCATGAAAATTGTATCCTTTGTAAAACTTGTTGTCAATTGGATGCATATCAGTGTTAGTGTTCATATTCAACCCAGATATAAGATAGAATTTGTTTAGACATTAGTATATGTACATGCATTTAATATAAGGTCTTAAATTAAAATATATAATTCCTTTTATTTTCTCGACATTTAAATAGTCCCTTCTATTTAAATTCGAGAAATTTAGTCCAACCAATTTTCCTTAGTAGGTAGCATCCATAGCCACTCATCATGACCCCATCTATAGCAGGTCAAAACACAACAAGATAACCATGGTTGGAACATGTCCATTTGCATCCCATGCAATTGCTAATCCATTTGAGTTTTCTTTCTCAGAACGTGCGTACCTAATTGTACGACTCCTCAAATATGTCTCCAATCTGGCATTAGCTCCAATGATATGGATAACTAACCCATTTTGGTTAAGGAATTAACCCCATTTAGTCTCATGACCAAACACATATTAATGGAAAGCATGTTGTACATGTCCTTACATCCGTTAATAAGGTTTGTATCATGATTTATGACGGGAAGACAATCTACCACTTTAATATTGTTGTAGGGATTTTATTGGTGTCACTGGTCTTGCCCTAGTCTAGGTCTTATACGATGGATATGATTATGATAATAATAATTCTAGGCTATTTAGAATTATTAACTCTAAGGGAAGGTGCTCAAGACTGGTACATCATAATCATTCCATTATGCCAAGACTCCACATAGCATGCAGAACAAACAAGGTCCATGTTTAAGTTCTTGCACATATGTCTATAAGTTTTAATTTAACAACTTAAACCATGTTTGTAAAACCATATGCGGAATCCTATTCCTATAGTAGAAATAAAATAAGTCATAAAAGTCCCTTGGGTACACTTGAACCTAATACCGATGGAGATTTCCATGTAGGAGAGGCTCACTTAAAGTGAATGAGTAGCCAAGTCCAATCCGTGCTAAAATAACCACAGGAACTTCCATTCATTGTACCATGGTCAACTATGATTTAAAGATTTCATTCTTTAATCGAGTAAAGTATGGGATGACCCTCAATAAAAGCATTTACATGTGTGGTAAAACATTGTTAATTTATTTACTTATCACCTAGACTAAGTTTGAGCAAATCCTTAATCTAGATATCACATCATTTTCTATAACAAGAATTGAAACCTAAGTTATGCATAGTATACTTTAATAAATTCATAGAAAATACCATTTTCAACATATTATAATCAATCATGCATAGCATAAGGCTGATTCTGATACCACTACTATTTAATCAGGATAGTAATTAAACATGCAACATTGCAAGGCAGAATTTCAAAACTTAAAATTAATCGTAAAGGATCTCCTAAGCATACTATGGTTGATATAATTAAGATAAAACATTCCATAGATGCCAATAGGTTTATAAAACTTATAAAAGAAACCCTAGCATCTAAATTTAGAACATTACTAGTTGATGCATACTTCTCTCTTCTTTTGAATGTAGCGTTCACTTAGAGCAATTCGGCAGAACTCCATTGGCACTAGCCACCAAACTAGGATAGCCTCAACAAATGATCCACAAGGATCTTCACTGACCAAAACCTCCATTGAGGTAGAACCCGTTGGTGGATAGTAGCTGATATACCGCTTGAAGACCAACCTGAAAATATTAACTAAGAAGGCTCACTTCAAAATAGAAAGTGCTTTTTGAAGAATTCTTCATTACTTGGAGAAACTCATGGAGGATCTCGTAAAATCTCACGAAGAAAAGATGTCGAACTCAGAGAGAAAGACTAAGCTGAAGTAATTTGAAAAGGAGGAGGGAGAAGCTATTTATAGGGAAAGGGAAGATGAAAGCTCCCCTGTTTTCCAATGTGGGATAGGGAAAAACCCTATCCCACGATGGGTCAACCTCGCAGATCCCTAGGATCTGCTGGTGGACCCACATATACAACCCACTAGTGTGGGCTATTGTAGTCGTGGAAGGTAAGCCCTAACGAGCTTGCCTTGCCTCGCAAGGTAGGCCTTACGGGCTACGCTAACGAGCCTACACAGAAGTCCCGCACAAGCGCTGCCATCGACAAAGCTTGCGGGCCTACTACCTACTAGCGCACGTGGGCCTAGCCCCCGTGCTAGCGACCCTTGAGCTTTTTAGCTCACAAGGCAGCCGCGTAAACCCCACTCTAAACAACTCGTGTTCGTTTATGGCCCACTCGTAACAGGAAAAATTCCCTTGCTTCTCTCAGTGCAATTTTTTCCAATTTTCTCCTTTAATCCTTTTAATTATTAATTTGGTCCAACTAATTTATAATTTATCCAATATATTCGATAACCTAAATATTCTCGGCAAAGACCCATTCTATAGGTTATTTACTTAGTCCGATAAAGACCCAAAGTGTGTGACCTCATAGGATCCCAAAGTATAGAGCTACTAGAGGTTAACCTAAACTTGGATTCTTATACATGAACCTTTAAGCTTAGTGTTCTAGATCGATATGGAACTCAATAACTTTAGATGATCAAATGGGCTTTCTAGAAAAAGTGTTTGATTCCCCGATGCTCAAAATGTCACGTGCCTATGACTTGATCCAGTTTCTGCAGTAGTAACCAATACAATACACTCCTTCCATCAAGTTAAGTACCATTTAGTTTATTAAGCTCAGACTAAGTGTTAGCTCATGTAATAGCCTTATCTATCTTGGAATTAGACTTTTTCACTAAGAACACAACTCCCCATAATGTATCAAGATTGACTAGAAACCTATTCTATCAATCTTATACTCTTATCAGAGGTTTATGAATGTGTCTCTTCAACTAGGGGCCCTAAGGTATATCTCCCATTATATCACTATATCATGAGCAATGAATTTCTTCTTGACTACTTGTCTTACCAACATGTGATCATCAATATACCTGTAATGACTTGTATCATCCTGATCGCCAGGGTATGAATAAGTATGACCCAAAGTATAGCAACTCCTACATAAGGTAACTAGTATCTCAGGTCTGAGAATAGTTGTACTACTACTGTAATAAAACATGACACCAACACATGGACATAGTTATTTCTGAGTGTCTATCTTATAGCGGTCTCCAATGTAGTACCTGGATACATTCATGTGTTAACTCAACGTACCACCTTCAGCTCATGAGATCGGTTGCTTAGATCTAATCCAAGGAGTAAGCCTACACATGCTAGTTTGTCCACTTCATTGATGTCCAATCTCAATGAAACTATGACTAGGGATATTTGGACTATTCATAGTAACACGTATGTGCAGTTCTCACACCACATAGCTCCCATTATATCCTCGCTCTTTTACGCTATGAAGTAATCATGAACTTTGTCTTATCAATGCACATATATGATACTAGCGAGATACATGAATAAATATGAGCATTGAAAATTAACAAAGATGCCTTTATGATTAATAATAATAATAATAATCACGAAACAATTTTACGTTATAACTAATTAAGATATATCACCCTAGTTGCCTCTAGGGTATACATCATGTCTAACACATATGAAGTCACACACTTTGGGTTCTTTACTGGACTAAGTAAACAACCTATAGACTAGGTTTATGCCAAGAATATTAAGGTTTTTGAAATAGTCGAATGAATTATTAATTTGTTGGATGAGATTGAAAATTAAAATAATTAAAGGAGAATTTGGGAAAAATTACACGGAGCGGAGCAAGAGAATTTTTCACGTTAAGAGTGGGACCCAATGAACATGGGTTGTTCGAGGTGGGGCTTGCGTGGAAACCTCGTGAGTAAAAAAGCTCATAGGCCACTAGCCCGCTCTGGCCTAATGGGTAGTAGGCCCACTAGTGTAACCTGCAAGCTGAGCTTGTGCCGTTGCTACACAACCAGCTTATGTGGGCTATGCGCGGGCCAGCCCACGGATCCTAGGGATCTGCATGATTGACCTGTGTTTTGAGATAGGGCTTTCCCTATCCCACATTGGAAAAAAGGGGAGCTTTTAGCTCCCCTTCTCCCTGTATATAGTTGCTCCCTTACCCTTCAATCGATACTTTAGTTCAGCCTTTTTCTCTGAGTTCGACATCTATTCTTCGTGAGCTTTTTGCGAGATCCTCCATGAGTTTCTCCAACATTGCAAGAATTCTTTAGAAGGTTCTTTCTTTTTGAAGTGAGCCTTCTCAGTTAATATTTTCGGGTTGGTCTTCGAGCGGTCTAGCAGCTACTGTCTACTAATGGGTTTGATTGGTGAAGATCCATGTGGATTAATCATAGAGGCTATCCTAGATTAGTAGCTAGTGTTAACAATGTTTTGCCAAATTACTCTAAGGGAATGCCTCACCAAGGGAAAAGAACGCATCAAGTGGTAATGCTCTTAACTTAGATGCTAGGTTTCTTTTAATAAGTTTTATAAACCTAATAGCATCTATTGAACATTTCAACTTAGATTATATCAATCATGGCATGCTTAGGAGGTCTTTTAGGTAAATTTAAGTTTCAAAATTCTACCTTGCAAGTTTACTTGTTCAATTACTGTCTTGATTAACCAACAGATCACACACCTATCAAAATAGGTGTAGTTAGTGAGAGATCCCATCTTGGGTAGTAGCACCTTCACTAGAAGCTCATGGCACTCCCTTGCTGCCCAACTCATTCCTGAGGTAGCAATCTCCCCAAATCCATAATTGGTTGGAAGTTCCCAATCCTTTAGAACTGCCACCGCATCTTCATCTCCATTTCTGCAGAGCTAAGTGCCCTTCCATGGCATATTTAGAAAGCTTCTTATCAACCTTGAGTAGATGAAGTCGGAATTTCCTTCTATTTCCACTAGCAGTACATACCATTGAATGGTATAGAGATTCTAGAAAAAGCTTTTGATTAAGACAATAATGGTTGGTCCTTCTAATTAGAAAAATTGAATCAGGTTCTGCTGTTTGATTACTTTATGAAGGATCTTGTTCCTCAATAGTCCTTCATAATCCACTTCATAAACAGGGCCAAAATCTAGGTTTGAGTCCCATTGAACCTCAGTGAAGACCGTTCCAGTGGGGACCATAATCAATCTTCTCTTGCTTTCCTTCAGCGTTCACATAAAGCTTCTCTTTGCGTTGTTTTGAAAGACAAAGGTTTATTTGATTCTCGCCATTATAGAAGAAAAAGGAATTTGAGAGAAAAATATTTAGGGTTCTTTTGCAGTTGAAAATGATTGAGATTTCAGAAATGCAAGTAACCTCTCTCTCCTTCAAACTTCAGCTTTCATAGACCTTTCAACTTGTAGTGATAAGTGGCGGTCGCAAAATGAAAGATTAAAATCAATGCTGAGATTAACACGTAATTAACCGATATAGTAAAATGGTGAGTTTTACATTTAGACGGTTCTAATTCAAAAACATCCTTTGAATAAAGTGGGTTTTTAATTTTTAACCGTAAAATTGAATCTCACAATGTTACTTTAAAATACAAACGTGTTAAATACGTGTTACCTCATTCATATGAGTTAAGATTTGATTTCCAACACTTAGACAAATTTCTTGATTTTTCTTCATATGGGGTTCACCATTCCAATAAGTTGCCTTCGAACATTGAATTACTCCTTGGCCAATAGTTTGGTGAATATGCCAACACGTTATTCCCTAAAAGGAACATACTCCAGTTTCACATCTCCCCTTAGCAGATGATCCCTTATGAAGTGATGTCTTATATTGACATGCTTCATCCTGCCATGTTGGATTCTTGGATAGGTCAATTGCGATTTTGTTATCACACATAACTTCAAGGCATTTTGACTTTATACCATAATCCTCCAATTGCTGCTTAATCCATAGCAGTTGTGCTACGCAACTTCCTGCCGCCATGTACTCAGTGCAACAGAAGTTTACTTCTTGCTATACCATGAGCAAGGAATTCTCCAAGAATATGACATCCTCATGTGGTGCTTTTCCTATTGAGCTTGTCTCTGCCATAGTTAACATCTGTGAATCGTCTTGGAGTGAAATCTGAGTTATTGGGATACCACAAACCTGCATTAACAGAACCTTCCAAGTACCGGAGAATTCTCTTAAATGTTGCTGAGTGAGATTCTCTATGATCAACTTGATAACGTGCACAATAACACATAACATACTGAATGTCAGGCTTACTAGCAGTTAAATAAAGAAGAGAATTGATAATACCTCTATAGAACTTACTATCTACTAGTTTACCAGCTTCATCCTTACTTAAAATATTATCAATGGCTTTGGAGTGGACATTGGCTTCGAATGCTCCATATCAAACTTCTTCAGGACTTCTTTGGCATACTTTGCTTGACTGGTGAAGATTTCATCTTCATTATTCTTGATTTGAAGTCGAAGGAGAAAGTTAAGCTCCCCCATCATTGACATTTCAAACTCACTCTTCATCTAATTGCTGAACTCTGTGCACAGCTTCTCATCAGTTGCTCCAAAAATGATGTCATCAACATAAATTTAGACTAGCAACACATCTTCTTTTCTTTTCCAGATAAGCAGAGTTATATCTGCTTTCCCTCTTTTATAGCCTTTGCTGATAAGGAAATTTATCAGCCTCTCATACCAAACTCTTGGAGCCTGCTTCAAACCCTAGAGAGCTTTCTTCCGTTTGAAGACATGCTCCAGATTCTTTGGATCTTCAAAGCCTGGAGGTTGGCGAACATAAACAATTCAGGAATGCACTTTTAATATCCATTTGAAATGATTTGAAGTTTCATATGGGATGCAAAAGCACACAAGTTTCAAATTGATTCAAGCTGAACTACAAGAGGGTAAGTTTCATCAGAACCGATGCCTTCTTGCTGATTGTAGCCTTGAGCAACAAGCCTGACCTTGTTCTTGACAATAACGCCATCTTCATCAAGCTTGTTTTTGAAAACCCATTTAGTGTCGATGATTGATTTTCATTTGGGCTTTGGAACTAGATCCCAAACATCATTGCTTTTGAAATGATCCACTCTTTTTGTATCGTGATAATCTAATAATCATCTCCTTCTGCATCTTCTAGTTTCTTGGGTTTAATCAATGAGATGAAAGCTGGATGGCTCATCATCCTGCTGAGCTAACATCACGTCATCACTGGATTATATGTCTCATTAACAATGCTTTCAAGAGGATGGTTGCGATAAGTTCTAATCTCTCTTGGCAGACTCAAATCTGCGATTAGAGATTCTGCATCCGACTATTGAGGCTCAAGTTGATCTTCTCCTTTATTAAAGTTGATAGAAAGATCATCATCTTCTTTTACTTCCTCAACTCCAAATTCTTGTGCTAGGTTGGGCAGCACAAAGAGTGGTATGCTGAGTGGATTTTCTTACTGGGTTACTCCTTCATCTTCATCATATGGACGTTTATCTGCATTGTTAGTTTCATCAAAATTTACATGCATAGGCTCCTCTAATAGGCCGGTACTTTTGACATATATTCTTTATGCCCCGTTGTTAGTTGAGTATCCTAGAAAGATACCTTCATCACCCTTTGGATCAAACTTACCTAGCTACTCCTTTGTGTTAAGAATAAAGCACCTAAAACCAAATGATATGAGATGATAAATCTTAGGCTTGCGCCCTCACCAAAGCTCATTGGGTGTCTTCTCAAGAATTAGGCGAATTAAAACCCGATTCAAGAAATAACAGGCTGTGTTAACAGCTTCTCCCCAATAGTACTTTGGTAGATTATTATCACTCAAAATGGATCAAGCCATCTCAACTATGGTTCTATTCTTCCTTTCTACAACCCTATTTTGTTGAGTATAAAAAGAAGAAAAGTTGTGGTCAATAACATGTACTTAATAGAATTCTTCGAAATGAAAATTCTTGAATTCACATCCATGATCACTATTTCGTTCATTATTCGATTACTATGTTTGACAAAAGATTCATATGTTTCATCATTGCTACTCAGCAAGACTACCCAAGTGAATCTTGTGAAGTCATCCACAACCACCAATGAGAATCTCTTACCACCCATCTGCTGGTTAATCAAGACAGTAATTGAACATGAATAGGTTGCAAGGTAGAAATTCAAAAACTTAAAATTAACTTGAGGATCTCCTAAGCATGCCATGATTGTTATAATCTAGGTTAAAAACTTCCATAGATGCTTTTAGGTTTATAAAACATATAAAAGAAATCTAGCATCTAAAGATTAAAGAATAACCAGTTGATGCATGCTTAATCTCTCTTTTGGTAGTGGCATTCCCTTTCAAGTAATTTTAAAAGCACAAGCTTCCAAACTAGGATAGCCTCTGATAAGAGGTTTATGAGTGAGTCACTTCAACAAGGGGCCCTAAGGTACATCTCCATTATGTTACTATATCATGAGCGATGGATTCCATCTTGAATACACAGCTTACCAACATGTGATCATCGCTATACCCGTAATCACTCATGTCATCCTGATTGCCAGGGTATGAATAAGTATGACCCAAAGTATAGTAACTCCTAACATAAGGTAACTTGTATCTCAGGTCTGAGGATTCTCGTACTGCTACTATAATAAGACATGACACCAACACATGGATATAGTTATTTTCGAGTGCTTGTCTTAAGGCGATCTCTAATGTATTACCCGAATACATTCATGTGTTAACTCAAGGTACCACCTTCAGCTCATGAGATCGGTCGCTTGGAACTAATCCAAGGAGTAAGCCTACATATGCTAGTCTACCCCCTCCATTGATGTTCAGTCTCAATGGAATTATGACTAGGGATATTTAGAATATTCATAGTAACACGAATGTGCAGTTCTCACTCCACATAGCTCCCACTATGCCCTTGCACTTTTACGCTATGAATTAGTCACGGACTTTGTTTCATCAATGCGCATATTCATATCCAAATATATATGATACTAGCAAGATACAATTAAAAAGAAGCATTAATAAATAACAAAATGCCTTTAATTATTATTAATAATTCAAAAATGTTTGTACATTATTGCTAGTAAAGACATATCACCCTAATTGCCTCTAGGGCATACATCATGTCTAACAATCTCTCACTTGCACTAGAGCCAATTAGTCATGTGCTTTGTACCATACTCATTAACATGTTGGTCATACTTAACTTGAGTCAATGGTTTTGTTAGCCCATCTGTTAGATTCTGATCCATTGGGACGTATTCTAAACTTATATCTTTTCTAGCTACTATCTCTTGATTGAGATGGTATTTACTAAGTACATGTCCATTTTTTAAGCAAGACCGTGGTTCCTTTACTTGAGCAATAGCCCTATTGATATCGCAATAGACTGCTATCAGATTTACAATGTTGGACACCACATCAAAATCACCAATATATTTCTTAAGCGAGACAGCTTCATTAGCTGCTTTTGAAGGAGCTATGTACTCAGATTCTATGGTTGAATCGGCAGTTGTATCATGTTTAAAACTCTTCAAAAAAATTGCCCCTCCATTAAACACAAACACATAACTTGACTGGGACTTATAATCAACCTTGTCAAACTGAAAACTCGCATCGGTGTATCCCTTTAAAGTGAGATCACCTTCTCCATATACTAAAAACTTATCCTTAGTCCTGCGTAAGTACTTGAGGATAGTTTTAACGGTTATCCAATGCTTCTCACCTAGGTCAGATTTAAATCTTCTTATGATGCTCAATACATGTGAGACATCAGGCTGAGTGCATACCATAGCATATATGATGGACCTTGCTATTGAAGCATAGGGTATTCCATTCATGCGCAATCTCTCTTCTTATGTTCTCAGACACTTAGATTTAGAAAGGTTAATCCCATGAGATATAGGGAGATAACCTTTTCTTGACTACTCAAGGTTAAATCTAGCAAAAACCGTGTCTATGTATGTACTTTGTGAAATACCTAGCAGCCTTTTTGATCCATCGTGGTAAATTTTAATACCAAGTATAAAAGTTGCTTCTCTAGGGTTTTTCATGGAGAACTTCTTTAACAACCATGTCTTAACTATCTGAAGAAAAGGAATATCATTTCCTATTAATAATATGTCATCGACATATAATACAAGGAAAACGATCGCACTCCCAGTAGCCTTTTTATATACACAGGACTCATTAGAGTTCGATAAAAAACCAATTTCTCTGATTGACTCATCGAACCTAATATTCCAACTCCTCGTTGCTTGCTTAACTCCATAAATGAATTTTTGCAACATGCATACGTTAGAGTTATCTTTAGATGTGAAACCCTCGTGTTGTGTCATAAACACATCCTTGTCCAGATTCCTATTAAGGAATGCTATCTTCATATCCATCTGCCAATTCTCATAATCATAATGAGCGGCGATGGCAAGGAGTATCCTGATAGGCTTCAACATGGCCACTGGTGAAAAGGTTTCATCACAGTCAATGCCTTCTTTTTTACTTTACCCTTTTACAACCAGCCTTGCTTTATGCGTAACTATGTTATCGTCCACGTCGGTTTTCTTCTTGAAAAACCCATTTACATCCTATGGGCTTAATCCCACTTGGAGCATGAACCAAGTTCTAGACTTAATTTTTATACATGGAGTCCATCTCCAATCTCATGGCTGAAAGCCACTTATCAAATTCTGAGACTCCCATTGCCTCCTTGTAATTCTTGAGCTCACCATCTTCCATAAGGTAGATATGTTTATTATTAGTGATGACAAAACTGTATTTCTCGGGAGCAATTGGAGCCAGACTTGACCTACACAATGTCGGTGTTATAATAGGCTATTCCATACTTACACTATCTTGTGTAACAGGTGTAGGTATAATCAGTTGACTATCTATTTGATCTACTTGAGTACCTAACTCAAGAATGCTCCCACTAGCTTTCGCAAGTATATGCTCATTCTCGAGGAATTGAGCATTTCTGGAAACAAGGACTTTCTATTCCTTGGGGTCATAGAAGGTATACCATATAGTCTCCTTAGGGTAACCTACAAACAGAAATCTATTAGAATTAGCACCCAACTTATCTAAACTTGTCCTTTTAACATATGTAGGACATCCCCAAACTCTCAAGTGAGAAAGAGCAGGTTTCTTACCATACCATAACTCGTATGGAGTTTGATCAACTAATTTAGAGGGAACTTTTTTTAGTAAATAAACTACGCTCTAAAGTGCATAACCCCAAAAGGATCTGCTGGGTTCTGCTTGGCTCATCATGGACCGAACCATATCGAGTAGGGTTCGATTCCTCCTTTCTGACACTCCATTATGTTGGGGTGTATAAAGAGGTGTCCATTGGGATAAAATACCATTATCCCTTAGATAATCTTGAACTTCCTAACTTAAGTATTCATCACTTCGATCAGATCGAAGGGTCTTGATACTTTTCCCAAGTTGTTTCTCTACTTCAATTTTGAATTCTTTAAAAGCATAAAAACTTTCAGACTTGTACCTTATAAAGTACAAATAACCATATTGCGAGTAATCATCAATAAAGGTTATGAAGTAGACGAAACCCTCATGTGTCTTAGCACTTGGAATGTATTATTTCCAAAGTACTAGTGGCACACCGACCCTTTCCTTTGAAAGGTTTCTTAGTCATCTTCCCTTTTACACAAGGTTCGCACACACTATAGGAAGCTCATTCCATTGGGCCTAAGTCTCCACATTTGTGTAACTTAGTTAAGTGAGTCTCATTTATGTGGCCTAGACTACAATGCCATAAGTAAGAGGATTTCTCATTATCTAATTTCGATTTCTTAACAATGTTCATATTTAGAATTTAAGTTTTAGTATCTAGAACATATATGCCTTTCAAAGATATTTCATAAGCATAAAGAATATTATCACACTGAATTTGACATTTATTATGAGAAAATAAAATTTCAAATCCTTCCGTTACTAGAAGTTCAACAGAAATAATAATCTTAGTAACAGCTGGAATATGATAGCATTCAAAACTAAAACTAGGCCACTAGGCAAATGAAGGCTATATGTCCCTGCAGCTGTTGCAGTAACCTGTGCTCCATTTCCAACTTTTAGGTCCATTTCCCTCTTTACAAGTCTTCTACTGTTCCAAAAACCCTATACAGAAGTACATAAATGAGTACCATTACCAATATCTAATACTCAAGTAGACTCATAAGGAACTATAGAGAAACTCTCTATCATGAACATGCCTGAAGTAGATGCCTGACTTAGCTTCTTCTTCACTTGTTAAGAAATTCGAGCTTTGCAATCACGTTTCCAATGTCAAGGCCTTCCGTACAGGAAACATAATCCTTTGGGTTTCCCCTTTTCAATAACCACATTTGTGATTTTCCTGTCGATGGGTTTTAAACCTTTACCTTTAATGCAAGGTTTACTCACCAAGGTACTTGTTCCTCTTGCCATCAGACCTTGTTCAAAACATCTAATTTTCTTAATAAACTCAAATGTCTTGTCAGTTCTCTTTGACATAAGATAATCTTTCATAAAAGGTGAATATTTATCAGATAGGGTTCCTATCATTAATTGTATGTCATGCTTGGAATCTATCTTGATTCCTATTTAAGCTAATCTTCTCGAATACTATAAGTATTAGATGCATCGCTTAGTGGCTAGGATCCCATCATCTCTCCCAGAGTTATAAAGGAACTTCAAAATTTCATTCCACTCAACTTTCATGCCTGCATGAAGTCCTCTAAGATGAATTAGCATGGATTTTAAATCCATACCTTCATGTTGTTTCTTAAGTTTCAAGCTCATGGTCTCGAGCATCACAAGTGATACAACAAAAGCATCTCTCTTATGCCTAAGATATGCTTCTTTCTCTTGGATAGAAGCGTCAACATCAGGATTGACTGGTTCTGGATTATCTAGGATATAATCCATGTGGCTTTTCTTAAGTTCCTCTCTAAGAAATTTGAACCAACTGTCAAAATTGATCCCTGTCAGTTTGGTGTCAAGTATCAGTAAAGATTTATGTTTGGATTCATTATTCAACCTAGATATAAGATAGAATTTGTTTAGATATTAACATATGTACATGCATTTAATATAAGATCTTTAAATAAACACATAATTTCCCACTATTTAATCGATATTTAAATAACCCTTTCTATTCAAATTCGAGAAATCTAGTTGAATCAATTTTCCTTAGTAGGTAGCATCCATAGTTACTCATCATGACCCACGCTATCATAGGTCAAGTCATAACAATATAACCATGGTTGGAACCCATCCATTTGCATCTCTTTGCAATTGCTAATCTATTTGAGTTCTCTTACTCGAGATGTGCGTACCCAATTGTATGACTCCTCAAATGTGTTTCCAATTCAGCATTAGCTCTAATAATATGGACAACTAACCCTCTTTGGTTAAGGCATTAAGCCCATCTAGTCTCATGACCAAGCACATGTTAAGGGAAGGTATGTTGTACATGTGCTTACATCCGTTAATAAGGCTTGTATCACAACTTATGACGGGAAGACATTTTTTTGCCTTAATATAGTTGTAGGGATTCCATTGGTGCCACTGGTCTCACCTTAGTCTAGGTCTTATACAATGGATATGATTATGCAATAATAATTCCGGGCTATTAGGAATTATTAACTCTAAGAGAACATGCTTTGACTGGTATATCATAATCATTCCATTATGCCAAGACTCCACATAGAACACAAAATAAACAAGGCCCATGTTTAAGTTTTTACACCTATGTCTACATGTTTTAACATTAACAACTTAAATCATGTTTGTAAAAACATAAGCAAAATAGATTCCCATACTAGAAATTGACTAAGTCATAAACATCCCTTGGGTATACTTGAATCTAATACCAATGATAATTTCTAGGTAGGAGAAGCCTCTTTAAAGTGAATGAGCAGCCTTGTCCATGCCTTGCCAAAATTACCACGGGCACTTTGGTTCGTTATACCACGAATAATTATGATTTAAAGATTTCATTCTTCAATTAAGAAAAGTACGGGATGACCCTTAATTAAAGCATTTAACTGTGTAGTAAAACATTGCTAATTTTATATGATAATCACCTAGATTAAGATTGAGGAAAACCTTAATCTAGTTATAACATTATTTTCTATAATAGGGATTGAAAACCTAAGCCATGCATAAGAAACTTAATCAATTCATAGAAAATCACATTGAAAACCTAAGCCATGCATAGCATAAGGCAACTCTAATACCACTACTGGTTAATCAAGACAGTAATTGAACATGCATAGGTTGCAAGGTGAAAATTCAAAAACTTAAAATTAACTTGAGGATCTCCTAAGCATACCATGATTCTTATAATCTAGGTTAAAACATTCCATATATGCTTTTAGGTTTATAAAACATATAAAAGAAACCTAACATCTAAAGATTAAAGCATTACCAGTTGATGCGTGCTTGATCTCTCTTTTGGTAGCGGCGTTCCCTTTCGAGTAGTTTTGATAGTCCAAGCTTCCAAACTAGGATAGCCTTGATCCACACGGATCTTCACCGACCAAAATCTAGAAGAGGTAGAACCCGTCGATTAATAGCAGTTGCTAGACTACTTCTAAATCAACCTGAAAATTCAAAATAGAAAACTCACTAAAACTTTGAGCTAACTCTTCAATTTGTTTGGAAAAACTCATGGAGGATCTCACACAACAAAAGAAGAGGAGAGTAGAAATCAGAGAGAAAAACAAGCTCAAAGATTTTTGGTGTGTATGTAAATTAATGAGGCTTTGAAAGCCTATTTATAGGGAAAAATGGGGGAGTGTTAGACTCCCCTTCTAACTCTACATGGGTCAGGATAAACCCATCCCATGTATAGCGGGTCAACCGTGGGGGTCATGGTGACCAGCAAGTTAACCCGCACCCCAAATGATAGAAGCCCTAGCGGGCTTCCCTCATATGCCACAAGCTTGGGCTTGCGGCCTGTGCTAGTGGGCTTGCCGCTGCAAGCACTCAGAAGAGCTGCCATGGGCATCTCTTATGCGGGCCCCACCTTGAACAACCCATGTTCTTTTCAGGGCCCACTTGCAACGAGAAAATTCCCTTGCTTGCTTTGACTATTTTTCCTTATCTTTTCATTATTCCTTTGAATTATTAATTTGGTTAAACCGATTAATAATTCCTCTCACTGATTTCACAACTTGTATTTTCAGTACAGACCTAGTCCATAGGATCTTTACATGGTTCGATAAAGACCCAAAGTGTGTGACCTCATAGGATCCCAAAGTATAGAGCCACTAGAGGTTAACCTAAACTTGGCTTCCCGCCCGGAACCTTTAGGCTCAGTGTTCCAGACCGTTATGGAACTCGATAGCTCTAGATGATTAAATGGGCTTTCTAGCAATGGCGTATGATCCCCCGATACTTGGAACGTCACTTGCTTGTGACTTAATCCTATTCAACAGTAGTTTCTAGTACAATATACTACTTCCATTAGGTTAAGTACCATCCAGTTTATTGAGCTCAGATTAAGTGTCAGCTCATGTAATGTTCGTAACTATCCTAGAATTAGACTTGTTCACGAAGAACACCACTCATCGGTTTTTTTATCTTGATTGATTAGAAACCTATTCCATCAATCATATACTATGATAAGATGTTTATGAGTGTGTCACTTCAACAAGGGGCCATATGGTACATCTCCATTATAGTACTATATCAAGTGTGATGGATCCCATCTTTACTACACAGCTTACCAACATGTGATCATCATTATACCTTTAATCACCCATGTCATCCTAATTACCAAGGTATGAATAAGTATGACCCAAAGTATAACAACTCCTACATAAGGTAACCAGGTATCACAAGTCCGACAATACTCGTACTACTACTGCAATAAGATATGACACTAACACATGGATATAGTTATTTTGGAGTGTGTGTCATATGGCGATCTCCAATGTATTACCCGAATACATTCATGTGTTAACTCAAGGTACCACCTTCAACTCATGATATAGGTGACTTGGAACTAATCCAAGGAGTAAGCCTACACATGCTAATCTTCCGCTCCATTGATATCCAGTCTCAATGGAACTACAACTAGGGATATTTAGACTATTCATAGTAACACGTATGTGCAGTTCTCACTCCACCTAGCTCCCACTATGTCCTTGCACTTTTACGCTATGAATTAGTCACGGACTTTATTTCATCAATACACATATACATATCCAAATATATATGATACCAGTGAGATACAATTAAAAAGAAGCACTGATAGATAACAAAATGCCTTTAATTATTATTAATAATTCAAAACTATTTATACATTATAGCTAATACAGATATATTGCCCTAATTACCTCTAGGGCATACATCATGTCTAACACAATGCTCGTATGTTGAACTGGGCCGAAAAGATCTAGGTGGAGGAGCTCTAGCAGTCGCTTAGTTACTATGTGATTAATTAACCTAAATGATTTCTTAACTTGCTAACCGAGTTGGAAAGCTAAGCAAAGTTTATCCTTCTCAAAGTTGATACTTGGTAAACCCACAACTAGTTACATTTTGGCTAGTTTGGACAGAATGTTCATATTTATATGACCCAAACTTCTATGCCAAAGCCACAAATTATCTTCCTTAGATACAAGACAAACATTAGTAGAGCCCAGGGATAAATCAATCATATACACATTATTAATTCTAGGAGAAAAGAGAACAGTTGAGTCAGTCTTACAATTAATAACTGAGCAACCTGCTGAGTCGAATGTAACCTTCTTGCCTTTATCAAAAAGCTGGGTTACACTAAGAAAGTTGAAATTGAGTCCTCTAACCGGAGAAACCTCTTCAATTGAAGGAGAGACACAAACTGTGCCACAACCCACAATCTTGCCTTTTTGGCTATCTCCGAAACTAGCACTTCCATTCTTTTTGCGCTCTAATGAGATGAACTGGCTTTCATCTCCCGTCATATGCCTTGAGCATTCGCTATCCAAATACCACATTCCATTGTCATTAGTGAATCTAAGGCTCACGTGTAAAACAATTACATTTTCTTAGGTACCCATGCTTTTGAGTTGGGTCCTCCTTTGTTAGCAGTGCTTAAGTTAGTCCAGTCGTACTCGTCATAATAACCATTTTTATGCCTGTAGAGAACTATAGCATGTCAAACTTTTCCACATAAGCCACACACCACTTTTTTCTTAAGACTGGCTCGCTTTCTTATTTTTAGAGGAATTCTTCCTCTTAGAATTATGAGTTTGGTTACTCAAAGTTTGATTGATGGCTGGAGGAGGAACCCGTTTCTCTTGTAAAGCTATTATCTCAATAGTCAACTCATTTAATTACTTAGTGATCTTGTTGTTTTAACATTCATGATACTTAGCTTTTTCTTGAAGAAAGCGGATATCAAGAGACAAGGAACCTATAGTGTCTTCCTGATCTCCTTGATGTTTTTCCCTAATATATTAGTCAGTTTTATAACATCAAAGAGTACTTGGGTGAACTCTTCAATGGAAAAAGGGATTTTAGAATGTACCTCAGCTTGGGGGTTCTTCCCTTTGTTGCATTCAGCTTTAGAGTCAGTAGCGGATTGATTGCTCTTGGAAGTAGATGTCGAGCTCTCGCCCCTTTCATTCTCTATTACCATCAAGCTGAGGTTGGCGAAATCTGTTACTTCTTCATGAGACGATGAAGATTTTTCAAAATCACTCCATGTGATAACAAGTGCCTCATTCTTCTTTGTGAAGCTCTTCTTTTATCTATCCTTCTTGATCTTTGGACATGATGATTAAATATAGCCTTTTTTGCCACAGCCAAAGCACTTTATGTCTTTGTTATATTCCTTCTTAGTTCCTTCCTCAGCTCCACACCAGTGTTGAGTTGACTTTTTTTTAGTGAGAAACATCTTCTTGTTGAAATTCTCATCCTTCTTCATGAAGCACTTGAAATGCCAGTTAGAAAGGCCATTTGCTCATCGGAATTGCAGCTGGTGGATCCATTAGATGAATCAGCTATTAGGACAATGGATTTGCCCTCTCTCTCCTTGCCTTTACTCCTTTAGGAGTCATCGGTATATTTCCTCAGGGCCATTTCCTAAGTTAGCAAGGTGCCTATAAGCTCATCATAGCTATAGCTTTTAAGATCTTGAGCCTCTTTGATCGCTCTCTTCTTGGCATCCCACTCAAAGGTAAGAATGCGAAGAATCTTCTTCACCATTTCTTCCTCGGTGAACTCCTTACCTAATCTCTTTAGTTCATTAATGATATTAATGAACCTGGTATTCATGGCTTGAATACCCTTGCTAGTGCCCATCTAGAACATCTCATACTCTCTTAGCATGAGATTGATCTTTGATTCCTTGACCTTATCAGTCCTCTCATAGGTAATCTCCAACTTCTTCCATATTTCTTATGTTTTCTTGCAGCCCGAGACCCTATTGAATTCTGTAAGATCTAGCGCACAATGTAAGTAATTGATGGTTGCCGCATTCTCCTTGAGAAGCCTCAGATCAGCATCGTCATAATCCTCTAGATCAACTAGGACACGTTCCCCGTTCCTAACAATGGTAGGAATTCTAGGGTCAAGCTCAATAGTGAGCCATGATTAAATGTTTTGTGATTGTATGAAGTTTTGCATACGGTTTTTCCAAAATGTGTAATGATTATAGTCAAATAATGGAGGCCTGGTTAAATACATTCCTTCTATGAGACATTTTAGATCTTTAACTCAAAGACAACGAGTCTATAAGCTGAGCACTTGTTCTGATACCACTTATTATTCCTAAACTTCTTAATATGAACAGCAGAGGGGGGTGAATGCTTTACTTGGTTCTTTTTAAGATTTATAAACGTTCTTTTCCAAGTCAGTTTTTAGATATGTGTTGAGTGAAACGTGCTGAGCAAGGTCTAAAAACTATAAACTGCTCATCTTCATTGGTATAGTTTATCTTCAATCACTGCTAAGTATTTTACTTAGCTCGGGTTGGTTTTTCAAGCAAAACTTGTAAAATGAGAGAATGATGAATGATAGAAACGCGATAAAGATAATCGACAAAGGTTAGAAAGTTAACACCAGAGATTTTATCCTGGTTTGGCCCCTAGCCTACCTCTAGTCTCCGGGTTCTTTTCCAATCTTTAATCCACTAGTGATTCCTTCCTTCCTTAGGTGGAGAAGCCTTTATAACGGGTAGACACGATTACAGAAAGAACCTTCCTTTGTAACTACCACTCAAACACATTTTAGGTACCCTTCCTAAATTGTCACTCGAATTTCTGAAAGAAATTGCGAAAAGAGGATTTCAACTTATAAATACATTGAAACCTATAGAATGTTAAATCTTAAGTGATTTCTCTCTATTACAAACAGATTGGAAAATATGCGTTTGCTTGATTTGGAATTTCTGAAAGATGGAAATGATTGAATAGAGTTTCAGCTCTTTAAGAAATTCGAGATGATGCACCAAGTTTGAACATATTTTTCAATCTTCTATTTATAATTGAAGGTCTTAGAAGTATCCATTGCAAACTTCTCTTCCTGACAATTTTGTCAATTTCTCTTCTCTGCAAATCTTTCACAGTTGCCCATTTGAAACAAATTCCAAGACATTTAGAGACAGAGATTTCGAAAATTGAGGCACGAGATTAATCCGTTGATGTGTCAAAAACTTGTTTCCTTCAAGCAATTCGTTTTGATAGCGAGGTGCGTGAGATGCAACGTGGAATTCTATGATTCAATGACTTGCTAACATCGCAGAGAGATGCAGGGACATTGAAAAAGCGACGCATGTCAGAGGATTCCTTTTGTCTTGGACTTTAGTGAGGATTCTCTAACATTCGGTACTGACACCTTTTCATTGTGAGGACTACTTTAATATCCTCTTTAATTTCAACATCTTTTCTCCTAAAAAGCATCAAAAGAATATTCCGTTCCTCACAGAAATCGTTAAACGCATTTGTGTCATAAATTTCTCTAAGTGTTGAAATAACTCAACTTTTATAAAATTAAAAGCTAACTC
The DNA here is from genome assembly GCA_949673415.1 of Euphorbia schlechtendalii. Classification (NCBI taxonomy): domain Eukaryota; kingdom Viridiplantae; phylum Streptophyta; class Magnoliopsida; order Malpighiales; family Euphorbiaceae; genus Euphorbia; species Euphorbia schlechtendalii. Next base: position 29,511 of record CATIWQ010586587.1, read on the forward strand.
AGCTCAGCTGAGTCTAATCTTGTAGCCTATATAATACTAGGCTGAACTTAGCTTTTCCTACTCTAAACTATAACTTAACTAATAACTCGGTAAACAGAGTTATTTTCCTTTAAAAAACCTCAGGTAAACTTGATAATTAAGAGTCTACTTAGTATTCAATTAATTTCACTATCCTAGTCAGTCTGTTATTTCTAAAATGTTTTAAGTACTGTGAGATACTAGTAACTTAGCTTCAACAATAATTTTATGAATATTTTGGCTATGTTTGGTATCCCTAATAAATGGCCTTTTTCCTTTTCAAAAAAGAAAATGAAATACTAAAATGTTTGGTAAAGTTTAAAATAAACTTCGAAGTTGTTTTTTTTATAAGAGAATTAGCTCATTTATCAAATTTCTCCAAAATGCTATTAAATATATCCTAAATACCTTTTTGTTTATTTATTAATATTATTAATCCACTGATATATTTAAAATTTATTCATTTTATTCATTATACATCTTTGACAGCAACCGTGAATTATATTTTTTTAATTAATTAGAAATAAGTTAATAACAACAATATCAAACCATAATAAGAAATAGCAACAGTAAACCACAACCGAAAACATTAATAGTAACAACATTTGCAACAAGTTTTCCAAACATGACATTTATCTCTCATATTTAAAACAATGGTAAGTAGAAAAAAATGATAAAATATACATTAATAATCTAAATAGAGAAATAAAAAGAAAAAACTTAAAATGCTTAAGAGAAAATTAGTAAAGAGTACTGAATTGAGTATAACCATAACACTTAAAATCAATAGAGCTTACATATTGCAAATTAAGAGATGATTGGAGTAAAAGCTTTCTTTTATTTGGGAGAAAAGGTGATAATTTATCAATTTTATTGATTGCGAAATTTAAATTTACAATCTCATACTTTTTTTGAAAAATTCTAAGGATGATGACCATTGTAGCAAAACCTAATGATCGTAGTAAGCCTACAATTCTAACTTTTCATATGCAATTCAAATGTGTTTTTAGCTCTTAACATTTTCCCTCTTTTTACCCGTCTAATGTACTACTGTATTTTAGTAATTTTCATTTTTTCACATTTTTAATTAAAAACATTTGTTTAAAAGTATCTATTTCTAAGAGTCTAGCTGTCTAACATATGGTATTTCATCTCATTTTGAGAGAAGCATCAATTGACTACAAAACATGTTTAGCTCTTTTAGAAAAGTAATTATTATTTTGCATCTTTCCATTGCTACTTTGTAAAACAAATAAAGTAATTGTAGAAAAAACATTCAAATCTAGTTTATATGTTTCATTGTTACTCATGTGGTTCATCAAAATTTTTTCTCAACTACTTACATATCCGACCTAGATTGCATACCTGATTATGATGAGTTAGTCTTCCAATGAGAATTTTTATATTCAGAAGGCTCGAACTCGAGACTTTACTTGAGTTAATTGGTAGAAAGCATGACAAAAAAGTTAATACTCTTGGCTCACTTAAATGCAATTAGACATAAAAATAGAAGAATATCATATTGGACTTAAATGAATCTAATTAGAGAGTTTCAAAAGCCAAATCAAACTGTCACCTAATAAAGGAAAAAAAAAAAAAAAAGAATAATCTATACGTAAGTTAGGGGCAAAAGATTATTTACGACACTTTAAAGAAAATGAAAGTCTAACGTCACCTTTACGTCTCAACTTGAAACACTGATCATACTGACTTTTCTAATAGTTAAAGTTGGGTTAGTTTAACTGATCACATTTCTTTCAAAATTATTTTATTTATTGTTTCTTCACTATAATCATTTATTTTTATTTCTCAACATGATATTAATCTACCCAAAGTATAAAACAAGATTATTACATATTATTTTTATTAAAATCGTACCGCATCATTTAGCTTGACCAGTAAAAATGTGTATCATTATTAATTTTAGTCCAGTTGATTGAAAAAAATATGGAAGAAAAATTAGTGTGACCGTTTCGAAATGAAAAAACATTGATAAAATAGTATTCTAAAATACGTTTATATCAATTAAATGTATCGATCTAAAACTGAAAGAGCATAATATTTTTTATTATCTTTAACATCTAAATTATATCTTTAAGGAATAAATATTTTGATAAAATCACTGTTTAAATCCTAACTAAATTAATCGTATTACATATCACTAACTTTACCTAACAATATTGTTAATTATATACATGAAACAATAATTAAAAAAATAAAAATAATATATTTCCTTAACCATTACAAAATATAAAAATTTTAAACAATTGTGGCACTTCATGGCAGGAGCTGATATTTTGAATGAGGTAATGAATGTTTGGTTTAGAAATTCACTTAGTTGTGTTAATATACCACTTTAGTATTAAAATTAAAATTACTAATATACAAAATTAAAATTACTAATTCTTATTGATCAAAACCCTTTTTTTACATGGGAAGTTTATCTAGATCTAGTATATCTTTCTCCGTTACAAAGATGTATAATTCAATTCTTTATATTTTTATCATATTTTAACTTCAAATAGTAATTTGTAACCAATGTCGGTTTTTTTTTTAAAAAAACTCCTAAATTTAATTTACAATATAATCTTATTTTTATCTATTTTTAAAATGTTAAAATTGAGATTGTGTTCTTAATAGACTTAATTTTTTAGGAAACTTGTGTAATTGCACTCACATTAAATACAAATAAAATTCACATCCTGTTCTTAGGTGACTTGAATTTGTGACGTCTAAATAATTATAAGTGGTATTATAACTTTTATCTTAATAATATAAATAAATACTTTACTCCATCTGATTCATACTATTGTGCGGAATTTTATCTAATAATGATGAGAGCCAATATGTACTTAGTAAAAAACAATTCATTTTAGTAACCCTAACTTTAATAATAATAGAAATATATTATTATTTTTTCATATAGACTATAATTGATGATACTATTATAAGTGAAGTGGTGAAATATTATGTAAAACCGGAAAATGTGTGTATAAGATGAAGTCCCACGGAACTTATTACAAGTAACCAAACAAAAGCTCCCAATGGCTAAAGTCCTACCCTTCCCTGCCCAATTATTGAGTCTTTCCCTCCTCCTCTTCCTCTCGACCACCGCTTCAGCCGGCAAAAACCATGATTTTGTTAAAAGCATGGATAAAAAACTCTTTGGGCTAAAGAAAGAAAAGCTAAGCCATTTCAAGATGTATTGGCATGATATGGTTACAGGACCAAAAGTATCCTCCGTTATGGTGGTTCCGCCGTCCAACTCTTCCAAAACAGCTTTCGGTATGGTTAGAATGATCGATAATCCGCTAACTCTAGGCCCAGAAATCAGCTCAAAATTGGTCGGAAAAGCTCAAGGATTTTACGCACAGGCAGCCCAGGACGAGATAGGCTTATTAATGGCCATGAATTTTGCTTTTATTGAAGGTAAATACAACGGAAGTACTCTCACGATTCTCGGAAGGAACAAGGTGTTTTCCAAGGTCAGAGAAATGCCGGTCATCGGAGGAAGTGGACTTTTCCGTTTTGCAAGAGGTTATGTTCAGGCAACTACTCATACGCTTGACCAAACTACAGGAGATGCTACTGTTGAGTATAATATTTATGTGTTGCATTATTGATTTTTTTGTCTTGATTTTATTTGATAGTGCCCCATTTTCATTTGTCTTTCCAGTTAACTTATGTGTTTGTGCGCTCATGTGGGCCTCTTTCATCATGATCATTAAGTACTTCTTTCCTTTGTAAGAGCTAAATTTATTATAGTAGTTATTCGTTGTCTTTTCTTTCATAAATATGCATAATGTTGAAAACAAATTGAATATTATTTTTTTTTCGTTTTTTTTATATGTGGAGTATATGCACGGTTTGATAATCGAATCGCCCCAATAGATCAAACCGTTTGAATTGGATCTTGCGGCAGATTTCGTTGGGTTTATCTTGTTTCTTATTTGGTTTAAAACAGTCAAAAAATTGATTGAATCGACAACTTAATTAAAAACCTATCAATCAAAATGACAATTTGTTAAATATTCTGTTTTATAATAAAATGAAAAATATATACTTGTGATGTCGCGTGACCCGAGATGTGACTAAGTGATTGAAGATTGTTAACCTGCAACCACAAAAACTAGTTAGACAGGCTCGGCCGAGGTTCCGACAAAGCTTCTCAAATACTCAAGTTAGTACAAGAGTGGAAGTATGATTGCTAGAATGAGTTTTCAAAGTTAATAGTACGTACCTGAGCAACTCCTGAAGAATTAGTATTTATAGCAGTTCCAATCACATCATAAACGCTTTGATCATGCCAGAATGGTGTGCAGTAACCGCCAACATGACGCAGCAACTGCTCTCATAATGCTATAACCTCCCTTATGCACCAAGTCTAGCATAACCGCGGGAGTTATCTGTTGCTCAAGCCTCTTGGGCTTGGTACGGGCCTCATGGGCTACAGGCCACAAGGTGGGCTGTTATCGTGGGCTTGGTGCGAACCTCATGGGCTACAGGCCATGAGGTGGGCCGCTATCATGAGTCCCCCCTGGTCCGGGCTAGACTCTTCTAGGTTTATCATTCACAAATTCTCAGTTGCCACTTCCTAAGAACCATGTGTTGATGATTAGAACCCCGGTGATTTATATGTTAACAAACATGTGGCTCCGCTGGCCCTACGTAATATATTCCACTAGGCTCAAACTACCAGGGGGACGCCTTAGTTCCATTATGCAGCTCCTGAGAGCCTAATGCGTGATTCTAAACTAGAACCAAGCTCTCAGCGTGTTGATGACCGACCTTATGCAAGAATGTAAGCAAGTTTATAACCATTGATGGCCTCCATGTCGGCAACTAATGGGGCTCGTAATACTCTGGTTCCCAGAGTAGTCCCGCCCCCTTAGCTTAAAAAGAGATTTTACAAGCCTCGAGCCATTAATTTATTCCGAAGCTTTAGGAATAACATTGGATCGGTTTTGCCCCTCTTGAGATTTTTGAAATTCAAAATCTTATACACGCACCATGCGCGACCTTTCACTGAATCACTCACCATGCGCATCCTTTCAATTTTGCTAGCCATTTTTCTTCTTGGAAATTACAGTTGTGATGATTTTACAACTCTTTCAGATTCCTGTGGCCTATATAAACTATTTTACAACCACTGTTCTTCTTCGTTCTTCACACGATTTTTCTTGCTTCCTTTGCCGTTTGCTTCTTGGCTTTGACTTGCTTGTTCTCCTCTGCTCAGTAAGTTTCTATTCCTTATCCTCTCTTTTCATGACTTCGAGCAAAGCTTTCAGAAACTCAACCCGTATTCGGGGAGAGTCTTCGAATAGGTCTGTTTCGGCAATCCCTTTAAACTCCCTTCCGACTACCCCTGAGGGCATAGCCTCTAATTTTGAGCCCCCTCGCGTTTATACTCCTTTATCACATATAGAGCCCTCTGCAAAATACCAAATAGATCTTACCCTAATTAACCCTAAGGTTCCCCCAAAACCTAAAGTAAAAAAGAAGAAGGAAATCGGTCCCAATGCTGACATCAAGGTCCACTTTATGATAACGGAAGAGCGCCGGGTTCAACTCACTCCTGTCATCTCCGATAAGGTTGGGTTGATAACCCTAACCCCAAAAAAGAATGAATGCATAAACTCCCCCCATCCGGTTGTGAGTGGGCGACACAGAGCGGTGGGCCGAGAGCAATCGATTTCATAGGCGCGGTCCACCGAGGTGTTTGTGAAAAAAGAAAACACCGAGTCTGGAACCCGGGAAAAAGGTTTGAAAGAGAAAAAGGTGAAAAACGTTTAAGATCAGTTCGAACCTGAATCTGCCATCTCTTAGTGTGGAGTCACCACCTGGATTAGCTCTTTCCAGGAATTAGAGTCATGTGAGGCTTAACGTCAGGGGGACGACCCACTAAGACACAGAGATTCGGGTCCGGGATAAGTTACTTATTTCTTAAGTGATCACATTATATTACATCTACAGAGAACCGTATTTTCTTAACTATGCATATTCGCACTTAGGTCGTTTTTTAAGTTTACATAAATGATTCACGTATTGCGAAATAATAAATCATTCACAAAGCGGAAAAATAAACCATCCACAAAACAGTATGTAAATGCGGAAAGTAAATGTGGAAAATAAAATTACAAGGCTTTCAAAAATCGGGGGATGCAACCGCCCGCTACCCTATTAATTACATTTTCCGTAAAAATATATGCAATACCCGAAGGAAAATAAATCCTAAGCATACATCTAACCTGCATCCACAAAGGTTAGCAC
>CATIWQ010586632.1:0-36123 GCA_949673415.1 Euphorbia schlechtendalii
TTCCAATTTAGGAATAAGCCTTCAAAAGAATTCTTGCAAAAGCTAGAGAAACTCATGGAGGATCTCACAAAAACTCATAAGAAAAGGAGTTAAAACTCAAAAGGAAGGTTGAGCTGAAGTAAGTAATAAGGAGGAGGAGGAGATCCTATTTATAGAAGAAGGGGAGCAGGAAATGCTCCCCATATAGAAATGTGTGATGGGATAAATCCCATCCCACACACATAGGTTACTCGTGGAGCTCCATGCTCTACGATTTTGACCCGCATGGACATAGCCCGCATAGGCTTGCCCAGCTTGCGACGTGCTGGTGGGCCAGCACTAAAGGTCCACGCAAGTGCTCCTTAGTGCTTGCGAGCTTACAACCCACCAGTATGCGCTAGCTTGTACTAGCGTATGTCGACGGCCCATATTCATGGGGCCCACTAGCAATGGGAAAAATGCCCTTACTCTGCATGTTGAATATTTTCCTCTTTCACTTATTTATCTGGTCCAACCAATTAATGATCCATCAAAAAAGAGTTTGACTCTCCCTTTTATTCTCAGTATAGACCCCGTCTATGAGTTCCTTATTTATTCCAGTGAAGGCCCTAGGTGTGTGACCTCATAGGAACCCAAAGTATAGAGCTGCTAGAGGTTAACCTAAACTTGTCTTCCCATCCAAGAACCTTTTGGCTTAGTATTCCAAACTGATATGGAATCTAATAACTCTAAATAATCATATGGACTTTCTAAAAAAGGCGTATGATCCCCTAATACTTGAAACGTCATGTGATTGTGACTTGATCTGGTTCTAAAATAGTAACCATTACAATACACTCCTTCCATCATGTTAAGTATCATCCAATTTATTAAGCTCAAATTAAGTGTTATCTTGTGTAAAAATTGTAGCTATCCTAAATTAGACTTGTTCACAAAGAACACCAATCACATTTAGGTACTGAGATTGACTAGAAACCTATTTTATCAATCTCATACTCTGATAAGAGGTTCATGAGTGTGTCCTTTCAACAAGAGGCCTTAAGGTACAACTCCCATTATATCACTATATCACGAGTGATGGATCCCATATTGACTACTCGGCTTACCAATGAAAAATCATCACTATACCCGTAATCACCCGTATCATCCTAATAACCAGGGTATGAATAAGTATAACCCAAAGTATAGCAACTCATGTACAAGGTGACTAGTATCTCATATTTGAGGATACTCGCACTGCTACTATAATAAGACCTGACACCAACACATGGATATAATTATTTCCAAGTGTCTATCTTATAGCGGTTTCCAATGTATTATCTAAATACATTCATGTGTTAACTCAAGGTACCACCTTCAGCTTTTGAGGTTGGCTGCTTGTATTCAATCTAAGGAATAAACCTGCATATGCTAGTTTGTCCGCTTCATTGATGTACAGTCTCAATGAAACTATGACTAGGGATAGTTAGACTTTTCATAATAACACGTATGTGTAGTTTTCACTCCATATAGCTCCCATTATGTCCTTACACTTTCACGCTATGAAATAGTCACGGATTTTATCCTATTATATCAATGAATATATATACATACATAATAGCATATATATAATACCAGCGAGATACATAATCTAGAAACAATCATCGATATATAACAAAGATGACTTATTATTGATAAATAATAATTTGAAACTTTTTGTACATTAGTGACTAATAAAGACATATAGCCCTAATTGCCACTAGGGCATACATCATGTCTAATAGTGTGGACTTCTCATAGAGTTTGTCTTAGTTTGCAAGCTAGTGCTAATAGAGTCTGATTGGTTTAAGGGATCACTCTATCACAGCAAGGGAAGGCACGCATCAACTGGTAATGCTCTATACTTATATGCTACTTCTCTTTTAATAAGTATTTATAGACCTAATACATCTACGGAATGTTTCAATTAAGATCTATCAATCATGTCATTCTTAGGAGTTCCTTTTAGGTTAATTTTAAGTTTTAAATTCCATCATGCTAGTTCCCATGTTCATTAATTATATATATTAACCATCACCAAGTTAACAAGCTAAGCAAAGTCTATATTTTTGGAAGCTAATATTAGGTAAACCCACATCTATATATTTTTTGCTAGTTTGGATAGAATTTTCATATTTATATAACCCAACCTTCTATGCTAAAGCCACAAACTCTCCTCCTTAGATACAAGATAAACATTAGTGGAGCTAGGGGGATAAGTCAATCATATAAACATTATTAACTGTAGGAGCGATGAGAATAGTAGAATCAATCTTATAGTTAATTACTAAGCATCCTGTTATGTCAAACATAAGCAATCTACCTTTGTCACAAAGTTGGTCTACGCTAATCAAGTTGAACTTCGGTCCTTTGAAAAGAGATACCTCTTTGATTAAAGGACTTACACCCATTGTGCCACATCCAACAATGTTACCTTTTTTTTATCTCCAAAACTAACACTTCCATTTCTTTTGCGCTCTAATAAGGTGAATTGTTTCTCATCTCCACTCATATATGTGTCGAGCAACCGCTATCCAAATAAAACATTCTAGTATCATCAATGAATTCAGGCTCACCTGTTATACAATCAAGTCTTTTTAGGTACCCCAAGCCTTTGGTTGGGTCCTCCCTTGTTGGCAATTTTTGTGTTAATCTAATTGAACTTATCAAAATAACGATTTTTATATCTACACACATGACAATAACATGTTCATCTTTCCCACAAAAACTGCATGCTATTTTTGGTTTGGGCTGGCGTGCATTCCTCTTTGGAAAGGACTTCTTTTCCTTAGCAAAGCTGCGATTTTGGTTATTTGGAGCTAGGTTGTTTGCTGGAGGAGGTACCCGTACTTCTTTCAAATAATTCAACAATTAACTCACTTGATTTCTTGGTGAGCTTGTTATAATAACCCTCATGATACTTAGCTTTTTCTTGAAGAAAGCGAATATCAAGGGATAAGGAAGCAACAGTGTCTTCTAAATCCTCATATCTCCTCACTATCTCTTTGATATTCTTCACTGACTTATTGGTCAGCTTCATAACATCAAAGAGAACCTATGCAAATTCTTCCATGGATAAAATAAGTTCAGGATGTACCTCATTTAGAGATTCTTTCCTTTGTTCCTCTTAGCATTCTGATTAGTAGTAGAATTGTTTACATTTGAGCTTGATGTTGAGCTTTCACCTCTATCTCCTTCAATCGCCATCAAACAAAGATTGGCAGAATCTTGTGCTTCTTCATTGAATGATGAAGATTTTTTAGAGTTGCTTCATATGGCTATGAAATCCTCATTCTTCTTGCTAAATTTATTCTTGAATATGTCCTTTTGGGATTTAGGACAACTATATTGAATGTGACCCTTCTCACCACAACCAAAGCATTTATTGTCTTTTTATAGCCCTTACTTGGTTGTCCTTGCTCATCATCCTTCTTGAATGAAACTTTCATGCAATTTTTTCAGAAAGAATAGTGTTATCATCCAAGAGTGGAGGTCTGGTTATAGACAATCCTTCTTTAAGGAGTGTTAGTTACCCATGACCGGGAATGTATGATGGATTGTTAGAAGCAATTTAGATTTTCGTACTCAAGAATATGAGGTCTTAAGCTAAGCATCTTCTCTGATACCACTTTTTGGTCCATATAGCTTATAGAATCGGTTAGAGGGGGTTATATATCGATTAACAAGTTCATTTTATAAATTAAAAAATCTTAGATTAGTTACGTTAATGTATGCTGAGTGTAAAATATTATCCATAAACAGAGGGATCAAAATAATGTAAACCACTCAGCTTGACTTGACTTTGGTTTGGTCACAAATTGTGCTAAGTGAAATCTTACTCAGCTCATGTTGGTGTTTCAAGCTAAACAAAATAGAGAAAAAGATGCTTATGTATGAATGAAAGCTGATAAAGATAAAATATAAGGTTAAGGAACTATACACCTGAAGATTTATCCTGGTTCGACCCCTAGCCTACCTCTAGTCCTCAGATTCCTTTTGAGCGTAAACCCACTAATGTTCACTCCTTTAATCAGGCAACAATAGTTAGATTGATTACATTAAGTACCTTCCAAGCTAACTACCACTCCTATAGTTTGAGTACTCTTCTCAAATTGTAATCACTCATTTTTTAATTAGAATGCAAGAATAAGAACTCAACTTATAAAACGTTGGTTCTTTTACAGTGAATGACTTAGCTAGAGTTTAATTCTAATTTGTTTCTCTCTATTACAAACTGAATATGAATTAGTTGTTTGCTTTGAGATTTGATTGAGGAAATTTTGAAGGATGTGATTGCTTCAACAGAGTTTCAGCTCTTTAGAAATTCAGGTAATTCACCAAGTTGTAAACTTTTGCTTCAGTCTCTATTTATACTTGTAGAATCCTAGAAGTAGCCGTTGTAATTTTTCATCTCAACTTTAGCTTAAAAATCTCTTCTCTTCACATCTTCAATTTCTTCTTGTTTGAGGATTTAAAGATGTTTAGAGATAGCGATTTTGTCCGTTAAGGTGCGATATTAATCAGTTGATTCCTAAAAACATCCCAGTTTGTAGAGAGTATGTAAGATGCACCATGGGGATATCAGATGAGGTTTCTTCCTGACGCTGCAGTGGTGTGGCGATGCTAGGAAATCAACACATGTCAGAAGATCCCTTTTTTAATTGGACTTTAGTGAGTACAAGCCAACAATTTAACTGACACCTTTTAATGGTTTTTACCAGTTGATTATTTCTTTGTTTTCAGTGTCAAATCCTTTTTAAAACCTGAAATGCATCAAATTAGAATATTCTATTTTCATAGAACTCATTAAAGGTAATTACGTTAAAGTACTCAGCATTGCATAAAGTAACTCAGCTTACACTGAGACATATCGTTTAAAGTTTGGTGTTGAGTTGTTTTGTTGTCAATAAATAACTCAGCAACCCTTGAGCCATAACTTAACTAAGATTTCACCAAGTTGAATTTTTTATCACAAAACACACTCAAGCTAAATTCATCAATTAAGAGTACACTTAGTTCCTAATTAATTTCACAAACCTAATTAGTTTGGTAATTCTAAAACTCAAGTGTTATAAAGTAACCTTAAGTTAGGTTCAACATCCTAGAAATATGTTTAGGTACTATGTTTAAATTTTTTGGGATGAATGAGGCGTCACTAAAGAAAAAGTGATGCTCTTGTGGGTCGATTAGTGGCCAAACTATGGCCAGCAAACTAGGGAACACGATGACCCTTAGCGTGTGGCCGCCGTGGCTCCTAGTTGGTTGTGTTAGACATGATGTATTCCCTAGAGTTAATTAGGGTAATATATCTTAATTAGTTATAATGTACAAACAGTTTCAGATTATTATTAATAATAAAGGGATCTTTGTTGTTTATCAGTGTTTGTTTAATTTATGTATCTCAGTGGTATCATATATATGTGTTATTATATATGCGCATTGGTAAGACAAAGTTCGTAACTACTTCATAGTGTAAAAGTGCAAGGACATAATGGGAGCTATGTGGTGTGAGAACTGCACATACATGTTACTATGAATAGTCTAAATATCCCTAGTCATAGTTACATTAAGACTGGACATCAATGAAGCAGATAGACTAGAATGTGTAGGCTTACTCCTTCGATTAGATCCAAGCAGCCGATCTCACGAGCTGAAGGTGATACCTTGAGTTAACACATGAATGTATTCAGGTAATACATTGAAGATCACTATAAGATAGACACACGAAAATAACTATATCCACGTGTTGGTGTCATGCCGTATTACAGTAGTAGTACAAGTATCCTCAAACTTGAGATATTGTTTACCTTATGTAGGAGTTGCTATACTTTGGGTCATACTTATTCATACCTTGGCGATCAGGATGATACGAGTGATTACAGGTATAGTGATGATCACATGTTGGTAAGCTGAGTATTTAAGATGGGATCCATCGCTCCTGATATAGTGATATAATTAGAGATGTACCTTAAGGCCTCTTATTGAAGAGATGCACTCATAAACCTCTAATCAGAGTATAGGATTGATAGAACAGGTTTCTAGTCAATCTTGATACATTATGGCTAGTGGTGTTCTTCGTGAACAAGTCTAATTCCAGGATAGGTACAGTTATTACATGAGCTAACACTTAATCCGAGCCCAATAAATAGGATGGTACTTAACCTGATGAAAGGAGTGTATTGTATTGGTCGGATCAAGTCACATGCAGGTGACATTTCGAGTATCTGGGGATCATACGCCTTTGCTAAAACCCATTTGATCGTCTAGAGCTAATGGGTTACATATCGATCTGGAACATTGAGCCTAAAGGTTCCTTGATGGGAAGCCAAGTTTAGGTTAACCTCTAGCGACTGTATACTTCGGGAACCTATGAGGTCACACAGTTTGGGTCTTTACCGAACTAAGTAAAGAACCAATAAACTAGTTCTATGCCAAGAATATTAGGGATGTCCAAATCATTAGATGAATTATTAATTTGTTGAACCAGATTAATAATTAAAATGAATAAAGGAGAATTTTGAGAAAATTGCATGGAGCAAGGGAATTTTTCCCATTGCGAGTGGCCCCCAACAAACACAGGTTGTTCATGGTGGGGCCTACGCGGTTTCCCCGAGAGAAAAATAGCTCGCAGGTAGCTAGCGCGCGAGCTAGGCCGATGCATGCTAGCAAGCCAGCAAACGCTACCTATGGCAGCACTTTCGTGGGCCTGCTAGCGCAGCCCTCAACCTGAGCTTCCGGGAAAGCCAACAAGGCCTAGGCTTGCGCAGCTGCCACATAGCCCGTGCAAGTGGGATAGGGTTTTCCCTATCCCACATTGGAAAAAAGGGGAGCATTCTGCTCCCCTTCTCCCTATATATAGCTGCCCACATTCTCTCTTTCAATTTACTTCAGCTCAGCCTTTCTCTCTAAGTTCGATATCTTTTCTTTGCAAGCTTTTTGCGAGATCCTCCCCAAGTTTCTCCAATGTCGCAAGAGTTCTTTAGAAGGTTCTTTCTGTTGAAGTGAGCCTTCTTATTAATATTTTTGGGTTGGTCTTCGAATGATCTAGCAGCTACTGTCTACCAATGGGTTCTTCCTCAACGGAGGTTTTGGTCATTGAAGATCCATATAGATCAATCATAGAGGCTATCCTATATTGGAAGTTAGTGATAACAGAGTTTTGCCGAATTGCTATAAGGGAATGCTGCACCAAGGGAAAGGCACGCATCAACTGGTAATGCTCTTAACTTAGATGCTAGGTTTCTTTTATTAAGTTTTATAAACCCGATAACATCAATGGATCGTTTCAACTTAGATTATATTAATCATGGCATGCTTAGGATATCCTTTAGGGTTAATTTTATGTTTTGAAATTCCGCCTTGCAACTTTGCACGTTCAAATACTGTCTTGATTAACCAATAAGTGGCGCAACCAATTGGAGGCCACGAGAACCACCATTTATGAAAAAAGTACAAAAATGAAGAAACCTTATAAATCTAAAACTCATGGCACCAATTGATGGCCCCGTTGGCCACTATTGAGTGGCCCAATATGGCTACTCATTGGTGGCTTCGTTTGGCACCAATTAATGGTATTTCAAGGTTTTTTTCATTTTTCGTATTTTTTAGTTTTCAGGGAATTATAGTTTAGGTTGTAAAAATTAAGTCCATGGAAGAGATTTTGAAATGCAATTCAGGAATTTCTGAATAATCATACCGAATAAGCGGAATATTCAAGTATATCCGAAAATTCCCAAATAACTACGCGAAGTCCAAAAGATTGTAAAATTGAGTTTTTCGAAAAGGATTTTTCAAAAAAGATTGGAAAATACAAGTGGATCCCTTCTTTTGGTAAAGTATTTTTCCTTTTAATGCAAAGAGATAATAATTTTGTTTCTCTTCCTTTTTTAAATTTATGTTTTTTCTTTTACCTTTTTTTTGTTTTGACCCCATCTCTCTCATTACCGATCTTTCCATATCTTTCTCTCTATAGATTTCTTCTTCCTCCCTCTTGCGTCTCTGATTTCTTCCTTTTACTTCTTTAATTTCTTTTCATCTTTTTTCTTCTTATGATTTTACAACCGATGTATTGTTTATTGATTTGTTGATTTTCATTTTCGATTTGTTTCTATTTGCTTTCTCATTCGATTTGTTCCGACTTATTTAGATCTATTGATTCCATTTGTTCTGATTTGCTTTACTCTTTCGATTTATCACAATTTGTTAAGAAAATGATTTGTTTGATCTTCTCTTCATCTTTCTCTAGATCACGATTTAGTTTGTTCTTTTGTACAGATCATGATTGAGTATTGTTCATGCGATTTTAGGTTGACTTCTATGATTTTTAGTTGTGAATTAGCATTTTCAGATATGATTTTACAAATCAAAATTTATTATCTTTCAATGTGATCATGTTCTTATAGTAACATTTGAACAAATTTTTCTCGATTTCATTGAGTTTTTATGTCCTTTAATTTTTTGTTCCATATCAAATCTTGTGTTTTAAAAATGATCCAGAAGGTTGCTTTTGCTTATAACTATAAAATTGTTTAAGGTGTTCTTAGTCACCAGTTGATGATGGGAACAAAGCTATTCTAAATGTCACAGATCAAGATATTAAAGTTGATGATGCATAATTGGAGGAAAGTGAAGTGTATGTCCTAGTTGCAAAAACTGGTGAAGGCAAGGTAATTGTTGTGGCATTAACTAGCCAAACTCCTATTCTTGTAATTCTCATTTCAATATTTAATTAAATATTTAATGTATTTCTTTTTTGCAGCTGAGCTATTGGATGAAAAACATACTACCATCTACAAGAGAGCAGTGGACAAGAACTATCACTTAAAAATGAAAGCTAATAGATTTTTTTAGTGAAGTAGTTAGAAATTTCCTTCAATTTTAAAGTATGATGATTGTGTTGTGATTGTTGTAATTTTTTTTTTTATGTTTTTATCTCCTTCCTTTTGAATTTAGCTTTAGCTCTTGTCATTATACCTGGTGTAATGGTCATTACACCAGGTATATTCATCATTAAACCTAGTATAACGAATAATCTAAAAAAAACATGTGATTATTGATAATTTTGTTACTTTTTAGGTCTTTTTCGATTTTCATTCGAATCTAATTTCACATCATGTCATTATACCTGGTATAATGACTATTAAAAGAAAGTATTAAAATCAAGTTTCAGATTTCACATTTGAATAGTATATGATCATTATACCAGGTATAATTAATGTTATACCTGGTATACGAGTTGTTATACCTGGTATACGAGTTGTTATACCTAGTATACGAGCTATTACATTCTTATAATTGAAAACAAAACTCAATTCTATACCAGAAACTATATTATGAATGTCATATACATGGTAAAAGAGCTATTATGCCATACATATTAACTATTATACTAGGTATAACTATGACAATTTTCTATCACTTTGAAATTTTATGGGATTGGCTTTAATGGTAACATGTAATCTATATGAGATACATCTTACATTTGTTGAATTTTCAATCTGTTAACTTGTTATTATAAACAACCAAAACCTATCATAACTGGTGTTATACCTGGTATAAAAGATGTTATATTGATATATAAGATGTTATGCATGGTATAAAAACTATTATACCTAGTATAAAGCTAATTGAAAGTCACACAAAGTTATAATATTTTTAGTTCGTAGTAAGATAACATGTTCTATATACCTAGTATAAAAACTGTTATACCTGGTATAACAACTTTCATACCATGTTCATTTTCATAGAAAAGCCATTTTTGAAATCTGAATACATTATACAGGGTAGAAGAGCTATTTACCTTGTATAATAAATATAGTACTTGGTATAATAGATGTTATACCTGGTATAATATATGTTATATACGATACACCTCTGTAATTTAAAAGTAATTAAACTCGGAGGGCATCAAAGAGGCGAGTAATATCATATTCACTAGTCAATTTTTAAGTAATGAACATGACACATGGCTAGAGAGAGGAAACCATTTAAATAAGAACATACTAAAATCCATCAAAAAATGATAATCATAAGATTTCCATTCGAATCCAATTTCTCATTATGTCATTATACCTGGTATAATGACTATTAAAAGAAAGTATTAAAATCAAGTTTCATATTTCGCATTTGAATAGTATATGATCATTATACCATGTATAATGGTTGTTATACCTGGTATACGAACTATTACATTCTTATAATTGAAAACAATACTCAATTCTATACTAGAAACTATATTATGAATGTCATATATATGGTAAAAGAGCTATTATGCCATACATATTGACTATTATACTAGGTATAATCAATATTATACCGTGTATGCTATGAAAATTTTCTATCACTTTGAAATTTTATGGGATTGGCTTCAATTGTAACATATCATCTATATCATATACATCTTACATTTGTTGAATTTTTAGTCTGTTAACTTGCTATTATAAACAACCAAAACCTATCATGACTGGTGTTATACTTGGTATAAAAGATGTTATACATGGTATAAAAACTATTATACCTAGTATAAAGCTAATTGAAAGTCACACAAAGTTATAATAACTTGAGTTCATAGCAAGATAGCATGTTCTATATCATCTTTTTACCACTTCAGTACCTTCGAGTACAACTCAAAATCTATGAACTTTCAGGCTCAACTTTAACCAGTTTTGTCCTAGTTTGGTTTCATCTTGTTGTTTCAGGCTTTAGGTTAATATCGAAAGATTGATGTGCATTTTTTCTAAGTTCATTGAGTCCTACAACCTCAAAATGATTCAAAAGTATTTATTTATCCAAACTTATAATCTTAAAAATAAACAAATCAATTTACTTAATTTTTGAATTTTTTTGGAACAAAAAGAAATACGTCAGTTATATACCTGGTATAAAAACTGTTATACCTGGTATAACAACTTTCATACCATGTTCATTTTCGTAGAAAAACCATTTCTGAAATCTGAATACAATATATAAGGTAGAAGAGCTATTTACCTGGTACAATAAATAAAGTATTTGGTATAATAGATGTTATACCTGGTATAATATATGTTATACATGGTATACCTCTGTAATTTAAAAGTAATTAAACTCCAAGTGCATTAAAGAGACAAGCAATATCAAATTCACTTGTCAATTTCTAATTAATGAACATGACACATGGCTAGAGAGATGAAACCATTTAAACAAGAACAGACCAAAATCCATCAAAAACGATAATCAAAAGAGTTGCAGATCTTTCAAATGTACAAACTAAATAAAGTTTTTACCAAAATCTTGGAAAACTCTTTCAATGAAGATGATGAAATATTCAAATCTAAAATAAAACTACAATATTCCAAATAGCACAACCGGCAATTATGCATCAGTGGAAGTACTGGTGTTAAAAACTCATCACCTAAACCAACAAAACCTAGATTCCCATCAACGACGAAGAAGAAATTCCTCCACTTACTTTTCTCTTGCATGTGTTGTTCTCTAATCTCCTTCATCACCATATTTGTATGCCTAAGATCATAGAAATAAATGCTCACAATTCTATCCCTAAATATCTCCATTAAAATGCCTTTTACTTCGCCAAACACCACCACTTCTCTCCCAATCATGAACTTGCTAACATCACTCTGTAAAGATCTGAGCACTAGAGTCCAAATCAAAGAGAGTGAGGTGTTTTTTTATGTTTCAAATCAGTGAAAGAATTGTACAGAGAGGAATATAGACGAGATCAAATCGAAGTGAAAGCGGATCAGAGTGAAATGAATTGAAGAAGAATAAGAGTAAATTCGAAGCGGAAGATTAAGTTGTCGGAGTCATGGAGCTACGATGGCTGATCGGAGGTTAGGGTAGAAGGAGAAGAGGAGATGAGACAATGAAAGAGTGAAACTGAGTAGATTTAAGGAGAAGAAGATTAAAATAGAAGATAAATCGTTAATTAACATAAAAGAAAATTTGAAATTTAGGATTGTGAGCTTTTGAAAAATGTGTTATGGCACAGGCTTTAATTATTTTGGCTTTTCAGGAGAATTCCATAAAAACCCCAAAAAGATTTCGGAAATGGGCTCAAGATTGTGTCTTGGGGCCAGTTTCACTTTTTCTTAGAATAATTAGGAAAATATTAAAGACATTTGAAAATCTTCCAAAATTTCATGGATAATCTTAAATAAGATTTTTATAGAAGAAATTTTATTAAATATTTTTCAGATTTTGCCAAAATTATGTAAATGCGTTTCAAAGGTTGGGTTTCGGAATTTTTGGGTAACTTCTAAAAGATCTTGAATATTTAAAAAAATGTTTTTATGAAGATAGAATTTGAGAATTCCAATAAAACTAGAATTTTCCCATCGGTTATTTTTAATGCATCGTACGATCGTACCCTTGCCATCGGTTATTTTCACATGTATATAAATACTTTTATTGCCTTAATTAATGCAGTGCTAGCAATTTTCATTTTTCATTCGAGCTCTTCACCTATTTTCTTTTCTTGCTCACATTTTTCAAGATATATTTTGTTATTTTAACTTATTGGAATCTTTCAAACATTATTTTCAAACAAAAATAATTAACATGATTTGGTTTACATTTTGTTAACAGAGAAATAATAACAGGTGCGTACAAGCCACGCAAGACCCCCAGGCTGATTACAACCGCCCGGAGTAGAGAGATATAACGATAAGGCTAGGAATGTTCCTACCAATCCGGGCGGTTTCCATCCATCCCGAGGGTAAAACCCCATTGTTCATCCAGGCGGATTGGATCTGCCCCAAATTAGGAAGAAACCAAGTCTTCCCCGAATCTCAGAGGAACGTGCAGGCGGTCACCAAGCTGAGTCAGCTTGTCCGCCTAGACCGACCCCAACGCCTCGGGAGCACAGAGTCCAATTAAGAGTCTAAGTCCATAAACAAGACATCAATAATTGGGACTCCCAATTCAGATAAGCTTTATCTTATCAACAAGATGAAGATTCACTCAAGCTAGAACTCTGGTTGGTTCACATTTTTGGATCAGACCAGAAGACATTCATGGAGTATAAAAAGATCCTTTAGGTCACCACGCAAAGTTACGTATTCTAAATTCACTAAAAAACTCCCTACCTCCTCTCTTAAATCCAATCTAACTTAAGCATTGGAGAGGCTACGCCGATCACACGGCTAGTCCCCCATAGCGATGATTTTTGTCTTGTAGGAACCATCAGACCACGTAAAAGAGGAGCGTTAGGAGTCAACTTCAATCAGAGAATTAACACGTGGAACCACGTTCCAGGCCTAATTCAACATTGGTGCGGTGAGTGTGGATTGAATTTACTTGCTCAGGCAAGAATCTCAGTTCACATGAACATTCTGATAATTGGAAAATTTTAGTTCTTAGTCAATCTCAGATGGCTCACAACGGAACGAGCAATCATCCCCCAACAACAGGGATAAATGTCACGGGGGTGCCACAGCCTAAGGCTGGCGAACGCCCCCAAGGTGACGGACCCATGGGAGGAGATAACTCACTCCTCCGGTTGCAGCAAAAATACGAAATTGCCCTAGAAGAAATGGAGGCGTATCGAAAGTCAATTATCGAGACGTATATCACTTCCGCTGTGATGTATGGAGATCTAAGCAAGGCTGGTTTGATCATATCCAGGCGGAATACAGTACCACCTCGTAACTTTGATTGATGACTTTGACAGCGCATCGCAAAGGCTTATACCACCCCATCTCTACAACATCGACAGCCACCTATCATACCCATCATCCCTCACACAAATCCGCAGATCACTTCCACCACACTCTCAATAAACTTGGACATCATAACCACTCAGCCCATGGAAGTGAACTCAGTCGGGCAGTCAACACAGTTATCATTACTCCAGGGGTTAGTTTCGGCAATGAAGGATGGTCATATTCTACCTGGAGATAGAGGGCCAACGTTGGCCACCATACAAGGGTTAGGAATAGGCAAGTAGCCTGAACCAATCATGAAAGGCAGAAATTTAAAATGGGCTTTTGAGCTAAAAAGTGAAGAGGAGGATGACCTAGAATTTGAAAAGAAAGCCAAGAATGTCTTTGCAAAGTTGGCTATCCCTTACCAGGAGGCAACTTCAAGGACTAACTTTTCGCCATTCAAGAAGAACATCCATGATCAAACCTTGCCCAGACTTATCTACATACCTACTTTTGACAAATACACAGGAAAAGACGATCCTAATTATCACGCTGCTAACTTCAAGAATCAAATGGAAATGGCGGGGGCCACAGAAGCATATATATGTCGATACTTCTCAGCCACGTTAGGTGGACCAGCGGCCCGATGGTTCACCTCATTGCCTCCTAACTCCATAGGAAGCTGGGATAAGCTTAGCGATGCATTCTACAAGCATTTTTTAGGATCCGCCCCAGCCGGGTTGGTAACAAGGAGTTTGCATGAAATTGTGCAGGGACCAGAAGAATGTCTTCATGATTATTACAATCGTTTCAATGAAGCCTACCTGGAAGTAAGAGACTTAGATTTCAGCACTGCCAAAGAGGCAATGCTAAAGGGAACGTGTAGTAGAGACCTGAGGAATGCGATCCTTACTAGACATCCTAAAAGCCTGCAACAAATGGTTGGCATAGCCAAGGACCTGATCCCAACTGATGAAATAAATTTCAATCGAAGAAAAGAAGGTTGGTGCAGAGAAGAAAAGAGGAAGGATAGACCAAGATTTGACAATAGAAGGCGAAAAGGACGAGGCGAATCTAGTCGAGGCGAATATGGTGATCGAGAGGAAGACCACCCCAGGCTGAATGCATCTTTGAGCCAGATACTAGTGGCTATCAAAAAGACCCCAGAGAAGAAAAACATTCACTTTCCTAAAATCCTAGATGGAGTCTCCTTGGGGCATGATTTGAACAAATACTATGACTATCACAGAGCTAAGGGGCATCACATGGATGATTGTCGATTGTTGGCGAACATAGTACATGAGCTGATTAAGGCTGGAAAGTTTAGCCAGTTCGTGAAAGGAATCACCAAGAGACGTGAAAGAAAAGAGGGAAGAGAAGATGAGAGGGAAGAGGATTTGAGTAAAAATTCCAAGGGCACAAAAGGGGTTATCATGGTGATTATCGGCGGACCGGAATTTGAGTCACCCAAAAAGAAAGCTAGAGGCTCTGCCAGCAAGAAGAATAATGTCAATGGCAAGGCGAAAATCGTGAAACCATTCCAGAGATATTCACTAGTGGAAAAGCAGCACACCGATCCCATAGTTGTAGAGGCAATAATGGAAAACTTCATAGTAAGAAGAATCCTTTTGGACACAGGCAACTCAGTGAACATCGTCACCAAAAGTGTCATGGAGAAGTTAGGAGTGCACCACTCCTGGATTCGAGTGGGTGTTCACCACTCATTGGGATTAATGGCCAACACATACAATCTTTGGGCAAAGTTACATTAGAGGTAGAAATGGGGAGCCTCAAGCATAAGTTCCACGGGAAAGTGGAGTTTACCATCGCCGACATCTCAGTGGGATTCAATGTTATATTGGGTAGGCCTTTCCAAACCAAAACTCGCATGCTCATCTCCCCTATGGACTTGTTGTTTCACATACCAACTACGAAGGGGACTACGGTAATAATTGGTAGCCCGTAAGTAGCTCAGGAGGTATACCTTTCCTCGTTGCACAGAGAATCACTCCTGGTGGAAGAGGAATTAGAGGCAGAACGACAAGAGAAGGTTGAGCCGGCTGAAGAGCTGGAGGAATTCAAAGTTGGCTCCAAACACTCGCTTAAAATAGGGAAGAACCTCTGCAAAGGTAGAAATAATTTGTGCCCTGATTGATCAACAACATGTTTTCTCATAGTCATCTGAGGACCTCATAGGAGTTAAACCTGAGGTCATGCAACATAAGCTAAACTTAAACCCAAATGCCGAGCCGGTTATTCAGAAGAAAAGGAAGCATACACCTGAGAGACAGAGAGCCATTGAAAGAAGAGGTAAGTAAACTCTTGAAAGCTGGGCACATAAGGGAGGTTCGTTATCCAACTTGGTTATCTAACATGGTGCTAGTAAAAAAACCAAGTGGAGCTTATAGGATATGTATAGACTTCACCGACGTGTACAAAGCCACTCTGAAAGATGCTTACCCGCTCCCGAGTATGGATCCATTAGCGATGCAATGGCAGGCTATGTAGTCTACTCGTTGTTATATGCAATAACCAAATACCCATGCATCTGGCTGTCGAAGAAAAAACATCCTTCATAACCCATGAAGACACTTATTATTATATAGTCACGCCTTTTGGTCTGAAGAATGCGGGAGTGACTTATCAAAGGTTGATCAATGAGATGTTCAAAGACAAGATAGGAAAGTTAGTGGAAGTATACGTGGATAATATGATAATCAAAAGCATGAGCGAGGAGAAACATGCAAAGGACATCAGTAAAGTTTTTTAAGTATTACAAGAATATTGCCTGAAGCTTAATCTGGAAAAGTGCACCGTTGGTGTAAAAGGTGGCAAGTTTTTGGCGTTCATGATTTCTCAATGAGGAATGGAGGCAAACCCAGAGAAGATCGAGGCAATTCTGAAGATGGAACCGCCTTGAACACTGATCGAAGTCTAATGACTAAACGGTAGAATTAATGCTTTAGGAAGATTCATATCCTTTTCAGCCAAGAGATGCATGCCGTTCTACATGGCAATGAAAAAGGATAAAGACTTCAAATGGGATCAGCCTTATCAAGAGGCATTCGAAGAACTAAAGAAGTTTCTGGGAAAACCTCCACTCCTCAACACACCCCAACCGGAAGAAACGCTTTACATGTATTTGGCTACCACTGACGAGGCGGTAGGGACAGTACTTGTTCGAGAGGAAGGGCAGGATCTATTCCCGATATACTACACCAGCAAAGTGCTGAGGAATGTTGAGCTCAGATACCCTCGGATTGAAAAACTCACCCTGGCCTTGATCTCCGCCTCCACTCGGTTGAGACCCTACTTCCAGGCCCACACAATTGTAGTAAGGACCATCTTCCCATTAAAAAAGGTCCTCCAGCGGCTTGAGATGTCAGGGAGGTTGGCTGAATGGGCTATCCGATTAGGGGAGTTTGACATAAGATTTGAAAGCAGGAGAGCCATGAAAGCGTAAATTCTGGCGAACTTTGTAGTGGAATTTGAAGGGCTCGAGCCCGCCAAAGAAATCAAGAACGAAGAATGGGAAATCCTGGTAGATAGAGCATCCTCTCATGAAGGAGCCGAAGTTGGCGTGTACATTCGAGGCCCCAGAAAGATCAGATTCTCCTACGCTGCCAAATTAGCGTTCCCAGCAACTAATAACGCGGTAGAATATGAAGCCGTTATGAAAGGGCTGGAGCTAGCCCGAGAGATAGCGCCAGATCGATTGCTGATCAAAAGTGACTCTAGGCTGGTCGCTAACTAGATTAATAGAAACTTCAAGATGAAAGATAGAGAAATGGAAAAGTATCTCTCAAAGATAAGAAATCTTATAGAGATACTAGAGTTAAAAGGGGTAGCCTGGAAGATTGAACATATCCCCAGAAGAGAAAATGACCGAGCAGATGAATTAGCCAAGGCGGCTTTGAGCAAAGAAGATTGGAAAAACCTCACATGCACATATGAGGTTATCATCCACCCAAACAACGAAACGGAAGTAAGCTTAATAATTGAACAACAAGATCTTGGATGGATGAAGACTATCTACGATTACCTCGCCATGAACAAGCTGCCAGACGACAAAATTGAAGCCACCAAAATAGTGAGGAAAGCTATGCGGTTTTCCTTGCTAAATGGGGAGCTTTATAGAAAATCCTACTTCGACGCCTGGAAGAAGTGCATAACGGCTCAAGAAGGAGCTAAAATCTTAGAAGAACACTATAAAGGAGATTATGGCTCCCATCAAGTGGCAGTAACGTTAGTCAGGAGAGCAAATGTCGCTGGATTTTACTAGGAGTCTATGAACCTAGACACGGAGACAAACGTCAAGTCCTGCCACCAATGTCAAATTCATGCACAAAAGTCTCACGTCCCTCACGTAATGCAGCGTCCCTTGATGACTGCCTGGCCCTTCGCAACATGGGGAATTGACATTGTAGGACCCCTTCTTGAGGCAAGTAGACAGAGAAAATGGATCCTTGTGGCCTTTGACCACTTCACAAAATAGGTCGAGGTGACTGCTCTTAGCAGCATCACTCATGAACGAGTTTTGGATTTTGTCAAAAAGAACATCATTATACGGTTCAGAGTACCACACCGTATCATCTCAAACAATGGTACGTAATTCACATCCAGCAAGTTCCAAGATTTCTGCAAAGAGTTAAAGATTAAGACCCACTTCAGCTCAGTTGCTCACCGCAAACTAATGGCCAAACGGTAATCACAAATAAAATGCTTGGTCAAGGAATAAAGAAAAGAGTGATGGAAAGAAAGGAAGTTTGGCTAGATGAGTTGATTAATGTGTTGTGGGCATACCAAACAACCCCGTGCACATCTACCGGAGAAACACCGTTTTCAATGGTATACGGGTCGAGGCAATTCTACCCATCAAAATCAGTCATCCATCTGACCGAGTGGCCTACTACACAGAGAAAGAGAATGACATCAACATGAGATATCATATTGATGATTTTCAAGAGAAATGGGAGAGGGCGTGCATCCTTATGGCCGCCTACAAAGCCAAGATCGCCAAATACCATGATAAGAAGGTCAGAGAAATCTGCCTCCAAGAAGGTGACATGGTCCTTAAGGACGCATCCCCCTCATAGGTGTGAGAGGGGAAAGGTAAGCTGGGGGTGAATTGGGAAGGCCCCTATAAAGTTTCACAAGTCATCGGACCAGCAACCTACAAATTAAAAACCATGGAAGGAAAAGAGGTCCCAAGAACGTGGAACGTAGCAAAGCTGAGGCCATATTACATGGATTGCAAATCTTAGAGGGATTCAGGCTGCTGTACTCTTTTCCTTTATGGGTTTTTTCCCAATAGGTTTTTCCCTAAAGGTTTTTAACGAGGCGATCAACCCTTAGAAGAGGTAGATGACCAAACGTATAGAATTCCTAGATGTACTTTTTTATTCATTCAATAAAAATTTATTAATTTCAAAATGTTCACATTTAAGTACTGATCATACTTTGAGATTGTACACATAATAAAATGAAAGCACTTAAAACAATCAGGCGGCCAAAAGGCATAAGACCTACATACCATAAAATGGCAAACATATGGCTATTGAGGAGGATCAAACGCATAAGACCTAAATACCTTTAAATGGTAAATATGAGACCATTGAGGTGGTTCAAAAGCGTAAGACCTACGTACCATAAAATGGCAAACATAAGACCATTTAACCGACTCAAAAGCATAAGACCTACATGCTAAAGGCCAACTTAAAAGCCATGGAGGTTGGTTAAAAACATGACTTGTATCGTTAAACGATGAATAACAGGCCATTAAGACGGCTCAAAAGCACAAAACTTCACCATGGCATGCACAAAACCATTAGGACGGTACAAAGATATACAAAAACGCTCAAGGTGGAAAAGAAAATTATATATCATTAATAGGGGCAACATGGCCCAAATATTCTTACAAAATGTTCAAAAGAAAAGGCTAATAATATCCTATACTCTGGGGCGGGTCGATTCGACATCATCTCCTTTCTTAGGCTCCTCCTCCACCGACTTATCCTGAATCATCTCCTCCTCTTCTGGCTCATTGGGGTACTTCACTCCTTCCAGAAGGTCCTCGGTAAGATCCGAATGGTGAGCCCGACAAGTCTCAAATATCAGGTGACCATATTCGCGGTCGTCCATCGCCATGTTAAGCATGGCTTGGCTATAATCAGAGACCACCTTAGGAACCTCCGCCTCATATTTTGAGATGGTTTCCTGCAAGTTATCCCTAGCCAAAGTTATCTCCTTAGCCTTCTTTTGATACTCCTTATCCCTTTTGTTGGACTCCTCCAGCTGCAAACTCAACTCAACCTTTACCGCCTCAAGGTCTTCGACCTTCTTGTTGACATTCTCCAACTCGCAAGAGGTAAGCTCATGACATTCTCCAACTCGTGAGAGGTAAGCTAAGAAATCCAATATAACATTAATAGAAAACAAAAGGCTAAGAAGAAAACTGTACAGGAAGATAGAAAGAACCTCAGTAGACATCATGAAGAGAGTCTTGGACGATTGAAGTAGACTTTTAGCTACCAAATCATCCTTCTCCGAGGGGAGGGGCAAGATTATCTGTAGCACATTCTGGATCGAGGTGGTATATATCGAAGGATTTCCCTCACCCACAAAGGAAAGAAGGGTCGCCAGGAGAGCCTCAGGGCTAACTCGCTTGGATGAGTTGGTGGGAGTGTCCGAGTCGGTGTTCTAAAACAAAAAAAATAGCTTAAGCTCTAACACCAAACAAATAAGGTCACAAAAGCGAACACTGAATTCTTACCAGCTGGGGGATAGTCTCTACAGCTGTAGAAGAATTGGGTGACTCGGCAGCAGACTCAGGAGCGTCCTCAACAGCTTGGGCCTTACGTTTCCTTTTACACTTGTTGGGATCTCCGCCTCGTATGCTAGGAACTGCATTAACAAGCCCAGGCTCAACTTTCTCAGTCAGGCGTTTGTTACCCCGAAGGAAAATTAAACACTAAAAAGAAAGAAAAATAAGTAAATGCCTGGGAAAACCTTGGGCCCTGATTGATAAATTGGATTCGGTTGGCTTGGCTCAATGATTCTAATATTTTTCGCCATTGGCCACCTAATGTTCTGGCAAGGCCACATCCCCTTCCTAAGGGACTTAAAAGTTTCTACCCTAATATCTGAGCCGATAAAATTACAACCCAAGTCTGGAAAAAGATTACACTCGGTTGGAAACCTGGGGTAGTGGTCCTCTGGTTTAATAAAGATAAAGTAGTTCTTGAAGTGCTTAACTGAGTCCACTTTGTTCGTGAATTTGTAGAAGCCAAGTCGATGGGTAAAATGATACAAATTCTCACTTGCTATCTTCCTCAGTGAAGCAATCTGCCTGAAGAACTCTACTTCGAAACGCATCTCTAAACCCGTACAGATGAGGTAATGCCCGACTAGATCTATCCAGGCGTTGGGATGAAGTTGAGATGGGCTAATGGAAAAAGCTCTCAAAACTTCTCTTAAACCCTCGGAAAGTGGATAAACAAAGCCTGACCAAATTTGGTCCATGTAAATTCTAAAATACCTCTTAGGCGGGCAAGTGATCTGCTATTCTTTGGAGGGAAGCAACACTTCACACTCTTTGAGCCAAGGGAAAACTTCCTTCTCAAATTCCAAGTTAACCTGATCCTGAATCGACTTAATTAGCTAGACCGGAGGGGTCCTATTTACTATTCCCCTAATTTTTCCTTATCCTCTAGACACAGTCTCAATGCGAGTAGCCACATGCCGCCTCATAGGGCGAGCCACGCTCTTCTTCATCCTACGCACGCGAGATGATACCACAATGGATTTTTGAGGTGGCATTGGGGGAAACAGGCCCATCTCCTTGTCTATCTTAGCCCAGGCCGAGGCATAAGAGGATTGGGAGGATGAGGCGAACTTGCTACGAGACGCCCGACTCTCACCAGGCTCAGACATAGCTTCTGTTGATGGGGGTTCCCTAGAGGTTGAGACATAATCAGTATAATCTACATTCAAAGGTTTGAAGTACTTGGAGTTCACCTTAGCTAATTCCCTACTAAATTGGCTACTAGTGGTCGAGGCGGAATCAATCATTACCACCTAATAAAAACCTAATCTGGTAGAAATCCTAAAGAATCCTAAGTTATCTCGAGGCAACATAAACAACATTCAAATTACCTACGTTGGTATTTCAGATCCAGATGGCAAGGAAAATGAACAAACAACATTCATATCGATTGAATAAAAAATCTCAGATATGCAAGTGCTCTACGCAGGAATAAGTAATTCTGGAAAAGATGCATAAACACAAGCTATTTTGGAAAAATAGAAACACATGCTATTTTGGGAAAATGAGATACAAAACACCAAAATCATTACCCAACGAATTGGTTAAGACATCAGTGGACAAGCAAAATGGAAATCAGCGACTAAAAGTCAAAGAACAGCAGAGTAACAATGTGAGGAACTAACATGGCAATAATTTTTGCAGAAAAAGAAAAACAACAACAAATTGCAGTAAACCAACGGTAAAAGAAGAGCAGAAGGAGTATAGGAACTTACTTGTACAGAGAAAGGGCTTGATTAGAGAAGCTTGAGAAAAGAAAAGGCAATTGATGGAGAAGAATTGCAAGAATTCGTCGGAGAAGAACTGTGGAAATGATAAAAGGGGAAAATGGAACCCTTATATAGGGTTGAAAGGACATGTGAGGGGACGTTTTTCCCCTAAAGGACACGTGGCGCGCTGCCTGCCTTACATTTGAAATTTGAAAAGACGTGAATTGTTCACATTGGCGCTCAAGACACGTATGCCCTAGACGTGTCTCTAATGATAAATCCGCCTGGACCAGGCGGATCCTAAACACAAGCTCCTGAAGAAGCTCTCACACTGATGGGGGGACTTCTGTTAACAAAGAAATAATAAGAGGCGCGTACAAGCCACGACAAGACCTCCAGGCGGATTACATCTGCTTGGAGTAGAGAGATATAATGATAAGGCTATGAAAGTTCCTACCAATCCAGGCGGTTTCCATACATCCCGAGGGTAAAACCCCGTTGTTCATCCAGGCGGATTGGATCCGCCCCAAATTAGGTTGAAACCAAGTCTTCCCCGAATCTCAGAGGAACGTGCAGGCGATCACCAAGCTAAGTCGGCTTATCCGCCTAGACCGACCCCGATGCCTCGGGAGCACAGAGTCCAATTAAGAGTCTAAGTCCACAAAAGAGACATCAATAATTGGGACTCCAAATTCGGATAAGCTTTATGTTATCAACAAGATGAAGATTCACTCAAGCTAGAACTCTGGTTGTTTCACATTTTTGGATCAGACCAGAAGATGTTCATGGAGTATAAAAAGATCCTTTGGGTCACCACGCAAAGATACGTATTCTAAATTCACTAAAAAACTCTCTGCCTCCTCTCTTAAATCTGATCTAACTTAAGCATCGGAGAGGCTACGCTGGTCACACGGCTAGTTCCCCATAGCGATGGTTTTTGTCTTGCAGGAACCATCAGACCACGTAAAGAGGAGCGTTAGGAGTCAACTTCAGTCAGAGAATTAGCACGTGGAATCACGTTCCAGGCCTAATTCAACACATTTGAATTCGTTTTTTAATTCAAAATTATGACTCACTGTCTCACCATTTGTCTTTCATGGTCGATCTCTTTCCATCATAATTTGTGCAATTGCAAATCCTGGCTCCACAACTGATACCAATATATTCAAATAATTTATCAGTGGATTAATTAAGACAAAATATATTCAAGGAGCATAGAATGTGTTTTCAAAAAAGTTTTTATGTCAAAAATTTTACTAACCACGCAAATGATATAATTTTTTAATTACTAAATTAACTATTTAGTTTAGCCAATTTGGTTCAATAAACCTAAGGGTGAGAATGCATTTTCTTTTTCCAACCAAACCTAGAATGTCTTTAACATTGAGCATTGCGCTAAGAAAACAATTTTTTTGGTAACATTTGTTTTTCCTTTGGGTGGAAATTTTATTACTTGTTAAATGCACAGATGTGCATAAAACATGGTGCATTAATATAAATAAATATATGAAATTGATATTAAATTTCAAAATAAATTAGAGATTTTAACCTTCCTCATTAATTTCTATAAATGTTTTTTAAAATTTGGAATTTGTTGAACAACATCGTGTTTTCTTTTTGGCATTAAAATGCAGTTTTTAGAGGTTGGTTTCGATTATATTTAGTTATTTGAAGACAAAAAAATATTAACAACATTGAAAAGTTATTAGCAATCACAATAATAAAAAATAAAGGATAAACTAAACCGATTGTTTATTAAATTTATTATTAAACATATATA
The DNA here is from genome assembly GCA_949673415.1 of Euphorbia schlechtendalii. Taxonomy (NCBI): domain Eukaryota; kingdom Viridiplantae; phylum Streptophyta; class Magnoliopsida; order Malpighiales; family Euphorbiaceae; genus Euphorbia; species Euphorbia schlechtendalii. Next base: position 23,950 of record CATIWQ010586632.1, read on the forward strand.
TTTAATTTTAGGGTGATGATATTTGTTGCCTCTTTTTAACATTTATCGTACTCGTTATTTATTATATGCGTTTTCATATTTATTTATTTATTAAAAATTAAGTCATGTTATTTACCATCTCTTTCTAACAACCAGTGCCCCGAAAACATTTATATACCTTTTATATATTTATTAAAAATATCTTTCATTATAATTTTGAGTAATAATAATACAAGTCAAAATAAAGAATTGAATTGCTAATAAATAATGGTATTTTCTGAGCTTGTATTAGTCGGTGATAAAAATGCAATGCTATTATTTATTGAATAGATAAAGGAACAAATGAGTATCTAACGTGAATAAACTACAAATAATCACAAAGTTTATAAAATAAGTATTTATCTCAATCAAATTCGACTAATGCACTAAAAATGAAGAATTTAAAACAAAACAATCAAACACAAGTAATATATCAGTGATAGATTGAGTTTTTCAATGTTCATTTGACTGTATAACGAGTTTATATAGATTTTGATTTTGTTGATTTTTAATATCATTTTAGAATTTTTGTTTGACTTTTTTTTATTTATCATATTTTCTTATAAAATTTAGATCTTATAAATCTTTAATTTTGTAAAGGGTAAACTTAAAAAAACTACCATGTGGTTTCATTCACTTGTAAAACGGGGTTTGAGGAATTTTCTTTTGCAAAAAGGGGTATGTGATTTTGAAAAATTTGCAAAAGAGGGTCTGTAATTTCAAAATAGTAGTGTTACATTGAATATTTGAAACAATTTAATATACTAATAGTTAAAGCTTATTATTTAAAATTATACTTCATGATTTTTGAGTAAATTTCGGAAATATTTTTATTTTTAATGATTTTTTAAAGTTCATTATCATAATTTAATTAAAAAAATATCTAGACTTTTCAAAAAATTACAAATTTTATCAATTATGTGTATTGTATATTTATGAACAATTTCGCACAAATTCATATAAAAACGAACAAGATTACCCATTTTCGGGATATAATTTATTAATGAGAAATCTCTATTTGCAAATTTTTCAAAACCACATACTCCTTTTTGCAAAATAAATTCCTCAGACCCCATTTTACAAATGAGTGAAATCACAGGGTACTCTTTTTAAGTTTACCCCTCTGCAAAACTCACAAAAAAAATCTTTGTTTCTTTTACATGAAAAAAGTGATACATTTTTTCCTTTTATTTTATTATAAGTTGACTTTGTCAACCTTTATAACCATTATCTTTCTGATTTAATTTGAATTTCGCAACTTCAAATGTCTATATCTCATAAACAGTTAATTTTTTCAAACAACGCTTTGAAATGTTTTGTTTGTCTTAATGTTATCTTTAAAATGACATACACTTTTATTTTTTCGAAAAAAAAATATGTTACGCAATCTTATACGATGTATAATTGTGGTATAATGCCATTTTTTATTGCCTTTTCATGAAGATGTTATGCGTGGTATAAAGCTGTATAATGAATTTATATTTTTTTTCTCCTTTATGTTCATAACGGTACCGATTTCCGCATAAAAATCATGGCATGAAGATTTTAAACCTTATATAAAAGCTCTTATACACGGTATAATAGTAATAATGTTTACAACAAAATTCACTTTCTAATAAAAAAGTAATTTATCGTGGTCTTATAAATAGTATAATAGTTGTATAATACATGTTTTTATTGTATTTTAAATGCATTATACATGATGTAAGAGTAGTATAATGTATTCTATTACTCTTTTTAAAATGAATTATACCACTCTTATACATTGTGTAACGCCGTCATTAAAAATTATTTTTTTATTATACAGCTATTATATTATGTATAATATTGCGATAAATTTTTTATTTTTTTGAAAAATTCAAAGTATATGTCATTTCAAAGATGAAAATAATACGAACAAAATATTTCAAAGTATTGATTCAAAAAAATCAACTATTTATGAGATATGGAGGTTTGAAGTTAGGAAATTCTAATTAAATTGAAGTGGTTACAAGGCGAAAGGGGTAAAAATAAAAAAAATCTAATAAAATAACAAAGTGAATATTAATTCTTCGTTGTTATAAAAGCAATATAAATCTAACCTTTTGGGTATATAATTTAATTACCCTTTTTGTTTTTTTTTCGATAATTTGTATAGTTTTCTTAATCTTCATAATATGAATCAATTATTTAATTACTCTCTAACATTTGAGCTTTTGTAATTATTTATATATTAAATTTAATATAATGTTTATTAAATTAAAATCGAATATATTTTACTTTATATTCATAAAAACATTATTAAGATACACATATAATATTAATTTTATTGATTGTAAAGATATAATAATCATGATACGAGGCGGTCAGTATAAAAGGGCAGTCATTAATTTATCAATAATATCAAAAGTTTAAGTTTTTCTCCTTAATTTGTCATATGGTAAGTTAGAAAGTTAGATTTACTAAATTTTATTGCGGGTTCTTTTTATTAAATTTAAATTTACTTGTGCGACTTGCATTTCGTATTTTACTAGGCTAAACACGTTCAGACTCAACCACTTTAATATGAACAGGATGTTATGATGAATTTTCGAAAACTTTGATCATGAAGATGTTCACTTCAACTATAATTCAATTAAGTTTTGTTCAGTTAATTTCAGTTCAGTTAAATTCAGTGCAGCTAAGTTCAGCTATGTGTAGTCATAAATTCACATCGAAATAAGTTCAGTTAAGTTTAATTTAGTTCAGTTTTCAGAAGTTAAAAAGAGCATGGCCTAATTCATTGAATTTGGAAAATGAACATCAATTTACCTTTAAACACCACATGTTAACTTTAGATTATATTAACTTTTCATTTTTTTATATTACTCTCTCTAATCAGAAGATGTCACATAACATTTAGGGGAAAAAAATTGTGCAGTTTGTCAAGTTTAAGAGCAATTTCAATGGTTCCCCATTTTGGGGAACTTCTTAAAATGGGGTGTAGTCATGTCCCAACCATTCCCCATATAATATATCCTTAAAATAAGATTTCTCAAATATGAGGAATGATCTATTTCCCATTTTGGGGATTGAATAAAATATTATTACTTTTTTGGGAATTGTATAAAATAACATTACTTTTTGTTTTTTTATTGTTTTTAGTTTTTGTTTTGTTATTCTTTTTGTTAGTTTAATAATAAAATGTTATTAATTTAAAGTAAATTTGATTTGGTAAATGATAAATGGAGAAGATGGTTGGAGATATTACACTGTGGATCCTGCAAAATAAAGTTTAGGGAATATAAAATGGAAAAAATGATTGAACTTGCTCTAAAAATGTAATTGAAACAAATGAAAGTTGAGGATGTCATCTCACGAAAATCATCGAATAATTTGATCTTTTATACAGTGAATTCAGCAATGCTAAATCGATTTTAACATTCTCAAACCAATGCATACATATGTTGGAAAATATAAAATGTGATATTCCTAACCAAACTGGGTCATAAGTCAAAGTCGTAACTTATGAATCAAATATGGTTGCAAATTTCAATGATATTTAGAGTTTTTTTTATCTAAGTAAACACTGAATCCAAAATAAATATAAGTATAAAAGAAAAGAAAAGAGAAACATCATAGGGATAACAGGGGAAGACATAGAAATAGAATAGAATGTGTTTGGTTCCATTGCTGACTTCACTTTACACAACACAAAAAGTCAATTACCAAATCCATGACAAATTTGACAAAATTGTAATAATTCACTAAAACATAATTTCACAAACCAGGCAAAATCTATATATGGTATTGGACAGAGAAGGCCAGCAAGGCATTAATTTATGAGAATTTATAAATGGTAAAAAAAAATAATGTCGCATTAAAACTTTATTTATTTTATTAGGTGCCAATTATTTAAATTTTAATGCAATTACCTTTTGCTTTTTTTCCTTTATATTTTAACCTGACCATTCACATGCCATTTCGCTTGAAATACATGGTGTATGTTGTTATAGTATACAAGACTCATATACCAAAATTCAAGTAAAGATCCCAACTATTAGAATGTTGTAATATGGGAACTAAAAGCGTTAAAATTTTGATTTCAATATTTACTGAAATTTGTATTTACTATACCAAAATATAAGATTTATATATTAAAAAAAGTATCCTATATTTTACCTCTCCCAAATAATTGATGAAACACTTTGTTCTCTTGGATTAAAATCAAGGTAACGTATGTAAATACAACATTATAGACCTTAAAGCCATACAACCAATAAAGCCCAGCATAACACAAGTTGAACAATTAAAATCCTGTTATAAACAATTACGATATTATTCGTTTTGCCACCGTTTATGGCCGACCTCACGGTTTTAACACGCGTCATTCAAGTTAAGGCTTTCAAGGCCCTGCTTATAAACAAACTCAGTGGATCCTCCAAGTACGATGTGGGATATTCATTCCTAACACATGCCCTCATTGCGATCGTACTGATAATGTGTTATAAACAGCTTAAACAATATTATTTGCTTTCACGCCATTTATGACCAACATCACAGCTTTGTTGTAAATAATAAGAATCAATAAGAATATATGATAGAGAAATAGATAATAACAAGGATGGAGAGAAAGTAACATAGAATTCTCTTATTGTAATTCTTTTTACAACAAACCTATATTTATTGGTAATTGCTAATTAGAAACACAAGTTACACACATTAATATACATAAATTGGTGGAGGGCTAGTGTACATCAATTTTATATATGCTACATGTAAACATATATAGAAAACACTTCCCCTTCGATTTACATTTTCACGAATAGGACACTACCTCGTTAAAAATTTTACCAAGGAAAATTCTGTGGGACAAAACCTTTGGTTAAGGGAAAAGAGTGGATGTTTACTTCCCTTGTTTGCAAGAATATAACTATGCAATATGAACAAGCCTCATTAAATCCTTGCTAAGGAAAACCCAAGTGAGACAAAATTTTAGCGAATGAAAAAGAGTACAATATTCATTTACAATTTCAATATTGTGCATATGTTTTGGTGAAAATATCTATCGGATTGTCAATTGATCTAACTTCATAGATGTCAACTTGATCAGTGTTCATGAGATAATGAACGTAAAAGAATTTGGATGAAATATGTTTGACTTTATCTCTTTTAATATAGTCATCATTGAGCTCTGTGATGCATGATGCATTATCTTCATAAATTATCATTAGATCTTCTTTGGCTACTGATTTACCACAAGACTTAATCTGCTTTAAACAATACATTGTCTTTGCAACTCTATCAAATAATATGAATTAATAACAATATAAACAAAAGAAAAGTTAAGAGTGTGAGATATAGAGATAAAGAAAATAATATATATCTCATCTATTTTACCTCTTTTGTTATTCAAACTATATGTCCGAAAATTTTTACTTTCTAATAAAGGTAATTCTACTTGAATTAACGAATTGAATTTTAATTCATATTCTCATTGTCATGTTGCATACAAAATATGGTTTATAACAATTTAATATTGAATCCATCTTTTTTTAGTACTAACATTGTATAATTGACTTTAAACATTTTCAATAACTTCGGGTATGTGCACTTCAGGTGCTACTACTTCTACAAGAAGTGTATATATATATTAGTATATATATCATCAACGATATTATCTTTATTGTCGGTAAATTTTGAGGATTTTATCATGTAAACTAATTGGTTTTCCACGCTTTGGGCATATTATATTTTATAGCGCAATTGTTAATTTACCCTTTAGGAATTTCAATATTTCTTGGGGATGAAGCATTAATTTAAATTGGCTTTTCCAAAATTATTTTTCTACTTTCTTCTCTTGATTTTGGAAAAATGATTCCATCGACAATCTGCAAATAATGCAGTAAACATATATATTTAAAAAGTTCAAGATACTTTGTTGATAGAGAGATCCATATCAAATATAAATTTCTAATCTCTTTTCATGACTCATTTTGGTTTATTACAATGAAGCTATAGGCACAAATACATCATAACTACAAACTTTTATATGAGAAATATTGTACTCATGACCTAAAACTATTGTAGGGGGAAATAATCAATGTAATTTTTTGGTCTTAAATATAAAAATAAAATTGTTACATGCAATATTGCATATCTCATACTTATATATGAAGATTTGTTCATATAATAATTGGTCGCGCAATCAAATGTAGATATTTAATACATGGTTTTACAAAACCATTTTAAGTATAAACATATGAGTATGTTCAACTTTAATTCTAATTGATATAAAAACACAAATGTGTCCATTTAGTTGTGATTGTACTTCTTCAAGAAGTGTATTTATATTATTTACTAAATGGTTTAAATTGTGGATGAATTAGTCCACATACATCACATTATATGTTTTGTAAAAATGATTGGGAATTGAATTTCAACCTTACTTCTAGAATGTTATATGATTAATCTTTTGTGTGAGCAAAAAACATGAAGAAACTTTGTTTTTTTAATAGTTGTCCATATACAATTTCACAAATTTTCTCATCATTATCAAACTAGGATTACATAATTGGTTATGTCAAAAATAATAAGTATTTGAATCTATAAACTTCTGGTTTATACTTAAATTGGCTTCAAAATATGTTTATAAAATAGATATTATTTAATGTCTCCACTCGCAATAGCAATATAATATTCATTTATGCGAAAATCTATAATACTAGACAAAATTCTTTGAGAATTTAAGGGAAATAATGCATTATTTATAATAATCTTTGTCCCCTTTACAACATTATTAATATTGGCTCCTCTAGGCAATTATAAATTGTTTATCCCATTTGCACATAATATTTGCTCTCTCAGAGCCTTTAAAAATTTTCGTGTTACCTAACATTGGGGTACCATTTTTTATCATTAGTCATGACGTCAATCAATATCTGGAAAAAAATATTTTCTTTCATTTAGCACTCCTAGTGGTAATTATTGTCATAAATTAAAAATTTTCAATCTAGTGAAAATCATTTATCAATTTCACTTCGGGTGGAAATATTCATCAATTTTACAATACAACGTCGCGTGGAGATTATTCATCAAATTTATTCTTCCACTTCAGATGGAAATTGCTAGCATATGGTAATATATTATTTTAAAGATCTATAAAATCTTCAATAGTCGACTATTACAATAAAAATTGGACAATTACAACATCATTTGCAAATCAAATTTATTCAAATAAAACTACAATAAAAACTAATAATATACATGACCCAATGTTTTGACAAGTCAAACTAGGGAGTTTGCTAACTCTTGTAGAAATAAAAATCATTTCTCAATTGCATCAATTCTGTCAATAAAAATATTCAAAAGAATAAGGAAAATAAGATCATTTACAAAATATTAACATATCAAAAACTAAAAATAAAGAAGAAAAACTTCCCCATCGATAAATTTCTATGAATCCTCATGTGCATCATCGCAATATTATAATCATCATATCAACCAAATGATATTCTAGTTGGTATTGACTATAGAGCGAACTCGTGCTGATAACATGTTGTAAATAATAAGAATCAACAAGAATATACAATAGATGAATAAATAGAGAAATTGATAATAATAATAATAATAATAATAATAATAATAATAATAATAATAATAATAATGGAGAGAAAGTAATATAGAATTCCCTTATTATAATTCTTTTTACAACAAACTTATATTTATAGATAAATGCTAAATACTTGTAGAGACACAAGTTACACATATTAAAATAGATAAATGATGGAGGGTTAATGTACATCAGTTCCATATATGTTATATATAAACTTATATTTACAACAAATCCTAATTTTATTTTTATGAAATTTGATGGTTTGGTTTTATAATCGATTACTTTTGCATTCCTGATCCTTTTTTTTACAATATTAATTCCAATTTATGGTTCTCTTTCTTTTTTGGTTTTGATCATCTTGGATTTTTCTAGTTCCGTTGTACTCTTGATCTATCGGTGGTTCATTCGATTTAATATTTTTTCCATCAATTTGTGTTGCAAAATTTTTATTTGATTTTTCAGCCGATGGAATGTTGGTTTTAGGTTTTGCGATGAGGCTCTCAAAGATCAAGAATTTGAATCACTTGTAGATTCACGATTAACTTTGAAAAATCTTGTCGATCAGTTTAGTATCAGATTGAAAATATAGAGGATCATGTCAGTTGAAAATAAAAATTTAAAATTGTTTTTTCCTACACAAACAGCTCTCCTAGATCTTATCCACCTCTCTCTCTGACTGGCTTCCCTTCAGCAGCTGGTTCCAGGCATATCCAAACACCAATCCATTTTTCATAGGTCACATCGGAGAGCCTAAGCAGTAAAATTTATTGTTGGGATAATTTATTATTCATCGTGTTAGACATGATGATTTCCCTAGAGGCAATTAGGGCGATATATCTTTATTAGCTATAATGTACAAATAGTTTCGAATTATTATTAATAATAATTAAAATATATTTGTTGCTTATCAGTGCTTTCAATTTATTTATGTATCTCGCTGGTATCATACATGTATAGTATCAAATATGTATATGCGCATTGATGAGACAAAGTCCATGACTACTTCATAGCGTAAATGTGAGAGGACATAGTGAAAGCTATGTGGTGTGAGAACTGCACATACATGTTACTATGAATAGTCTATATATCCCTAGTCATAATTTCATTGAAACTAGACATCAATGGAGTGGACAGAATAGCATGTGTAGGCTTACTCCTTGGATTAGATTCAAGCAGCCAATCTCACGAGCTGAAGGTGGTACCTTGAGTTAACACATGAATGTATTCGGGTAATACATTGAAGACCGCTATAATACAAACACTCGGAAATAACTATATTCATGTGTTGGTGTCATGTCTTATTGCAGTAGTAAGAGTATCCTCAGGCCTGAGATAATGGTCACCTTGTGTAGGAGTTGCTATACTTTGGATCATACTTATTCATACATAGGCTATCAGGATGACATAGGTGATTACGAGTATAGTGATAATCAGATGTTGTTAAGCCGAGTAGTCAAGATGGGATCCATCGCTCCTGATATAGTGATATAATGGGAGATGTACCTTAGGGCCCCTTGTTGAAGTGACACACTCATAGATCTCTAATCAGAGTATAAGACTAATAGAATAAGTTTCTATTCAATCTTGGTACATAATGGCCGAGTGGTGTTCTTTGTGAATAAGTCTAATTCTAGGATAGCTACAGCTATTACATGAGCTGACACTTAATCCGAGCTCAATAAACTGGATGGTACTTAACCTGATGGAAGGAGTGTATTGTATTGGTTACTACTACAGAATTGGATCAAGTCACAAGCACGTGACGTTCCAAGTACTAGGGGATCATATGCCTTTGCTAGAAAGCCCATTTGATTGTTTAGAGCAATTGGGTTCCATATCAGTCTGGAATACTGAGCCTATAAAGTTTAGATTAACCTCTAGTGGCTCAATACTTTGGGATCCTATGAGGTCACACACTCTGGATCTTTATCGGACTATGGAAAGAACCTATAGACTAGGTCTCTGTCGAGGATATCTGGTTGTCGAATTCATTAGAAGAACTATTAATTGGTTGGACCTAATTAATAATTAAAGGGAATAAAGAGAAAATATGGAAAATTGCATAGAGTGAAGCAAGGGAATTTTTCCCGTTGCGAGTGGGCCCCAAACAAACATGGGTTGTTCAGAGTGGGGCTTGCATGGCTGCCCCGTGAGCTGCAAAAGCTCACGGGCCGCTAGCGCATGGGTAAGCCAGCACACTAGCGGTGCTGCAAGCTCGCTAGCGCATTGGCGTGAGCAGGGCGCAAGCTGAAGGGAATTGTCATCGAAAACATAACCGCGTCGGCGGAAATACTGGTTAAAATTTTCTCTAATTCGAATAGGATCTTCTCAAGAACCATTGATAAGATTTCAATAGGATTTAAATTTTAATTAAATAAAAGCTTACTTGTAAGGTCTCCTTGAGAGACGGATGTCGTGAAGCTCGCAATTGGAAGCTCTCCAATCTCACGTGCACGAACTCCTATCGAACCGGGACCAGTGCTAGTCGAGTGAACAAAGAACAAGAGATAAAACTCTAAAAATTAATCAAATCCCCAAAAACAAAATTGAAGGCCGCACTCCCAAAAAAAATATGTCACAACCATTCATGTTTTTCATTGTTTTCATATTTGATTTTTTATATATATTTTATTTTAATTTTGTATATATCCCAATTACTAATTAGGTTTAGATTAATTCTAATTATAAATTGGTCCCTTTAAATGTGTAATTTAATAATTAAACCCTTCAGTTTAATTCCTTAAACAAATTCAAATGCCATGTTTTATAATTTACAAATTAACCTTTGAACAAAGTTAAAACCTTACATTTAATCAAATTTAATGTCATACTATATTAATTCAATTAACTTAAATAACTAATTAAATATTTTAGCATGACAATTTTATTGATTAAATTTATTCAATTAAATTATTCAATACATGAATTTATTTAATTATCAAATAAATAAATACCATATATAAATACATTTAATCAACTCAATTTTACTTTAATGAATAACATAAAATACATTATATTATACCATTAACTAAATTACTTGGAGTTAGATTATTCAATTTCATTAACTTGACATGTCAATTAATTAATAATAGATTCTTCATCAAGTCTTGTAACATTGCATGTACAAGAAATCCCAGATCAGTAGTTCTAAGCGCACTATCCTTTGTGTCTGTCCATATGTTAGCAATGGGATTCACCCATAGACTGTAAGCGGATTCTAGCAAACCATTACAGCCACTAATTGGGACAGAACACAGCCGTCTATTAAAGATATTGAACCCAGTAGTTATCTCACAAAGTCCTTTGCCAGCTAACATTAAGATGATGAACAAGAGGCATGGTGCTTGTCACCCTCTTACGTAGTTCATCATATTTCTTGATCTAGAATAAAATGATAAAATAAGTCAATGACTTATTGGACATCCTTATCCCTTTCATTCATCAAGTGGCCTGTGATTCATTTCTATTTATCAAATCGAATGGCAATCCTATCACTTCAACACTACTACTAATGTGGTCATCAAATATACCGAGCATACCCGTACTTGTAATCCAATATTTAAGGATCCGTTAGTATTATACTACAGCATACTCAATTCCACATCCGTAATAAGTTGAAATCAAGTCCAAGGATAACTGAGACCTACTCAGCAAATTGTTTATGACATACAACCATGTGACTTTGCTGTGTGGATCGGTCCAGCCCCATGTTTTCAACATGTGCCATGTTCATGATATACTTTACCTAGTTACATAGCAACACATTGCTATAGATCATCCAACATACAAGTCTTTCATTTCATTCATTCCCATGATTAAAATAGACTTGGGATATTTATGATTATCAATCAATGGATACTCTACTTATATTATAGCACAAGGTATAAATGCAGTAGATTATTGCCTTTATAATGTGACAATGCATGAACCAATGCCTTTAGAACAAGGGTACATTAACAATTCGAACAATCTCCCACTTGAACTAGTTCACAGTAGGCATTGCCCTAATCTTTATAGATCCGACCTAACCTTAAGCTCCATCCACAATGGACTTTTGGTTAGATAATCAATGACATTGTTCATGTATCAACCCCATGTAATGACATGTCATATGACATACTAAATACATGTTCGAACTTTGTGACCGGGTCTCTTTAGCTTTTGCATTAGCCCCCGTTTTTATCGTAGAAAAACATCAAGTATGTCTAGGATCCATCCATCCTAACTTACTTATGAAATTCCTAGTCCAAACACCTCTCATTATAGCACGACATGCTACTATGTGCTCAGTTTCGGTTGTAAAATTAACAAATATAGTGTATAGAGCTCTCAGCTCATACTATCACTTTCAGCAATCTTAACAAAACTAGAATACATCTAGTCTTTAGGTTAAACCGATTGGATGAAATCTAATTTTATATATTTCTATCCTAAGGGTCATTCTCTTGGATCCGATTTAGCAACGTAGACCTGCATCCTGAAAGAATGCCACGGTTTTGCCTAAAGCTTATATTGCAAAGTATTCACTATAACTTTAGTGAACCACTTTCAATCTACCCAATCATAACCATACTATCACAATG